>MEHQ01000435.1:35821-56364 GCA_008828725.1 Saccharina japonica | reverse complement strand
GGGGGGGGTGTACTTCATTTTCATGCATGGCCGTAGTCGTATGACCATAGACCCTCGCATCCCTACAATGCCGGGATGGAGCACGTCGGGTTTTGACAGACCAGGCAGACATTGCTTGCACCAAGCACGAAGGGCCGTGAGGTGTTCGGCGAGCCGCATGAAAGGTGATCTGCATCCTACTAAACACCGCTTGTGAGGCGGGTTTGGGCACCGTGTAGGTACTTTCTTACATATGGATGACAGCATCGAATGGGTTGCTTTGTTTTCCGGCGTGGCCACTTTCAGAGACAGCAATTAATACATACCATGTAACTGCCTCGTGGGTACCTTACCAATTACCCCGTACACCTTGCTTACACACTACATACGTGATACGATAACGCTCTTCGCGCGTAGTTAAGATTCTCCAGCCCGCACAATGATTTAACTCGGCCGCCAGCCATAGTAACCAACGAGACAAAAAAAAGAAGAACCCTGGTTGCCTAGCTCACGCAGTGATTGTCGTGTTTTACAGTGTCGTTGCCAAGCGACGTCGACCCAACCTACAAATAAAATAGGGGGCGTTGCTCGCCTTAGCCATTTGACCATTGACGACGCATCTCTTTCGACACGGAGCGCCGTTCTCGCTCGTAATGGAGACACCTCCAACATTTGGGCGCTCCTTACGTTTTTTTTTACATAAGAGTACATTAAAAAATATATATATATATATCTGATCCCCTGCGTGTTTCGCCGTTGTTGGCCACTATCTATTTCCTACGATAGCGGTCGTTTTCTCGCTATTATTCCAAATTGTGTTAGTATCGCAATCGAATGAGTAACATTCGCGTTGCTAGTCACCGGTCTTACTAAAAAATATGTGTTGAAAAAGGGCCATTATTATCGAGCAAGTTTTGTCCAGGTGTTAGTATCGCAATCGAATGGGTATCATTCGCGTTGCTAGTCCCCAGTCCTGAAAACAATTGCAAGTCTTTGTCCTGCGTTTTTCCCGCGGGCTCAGGGGTAGTTCCTCGTTGTCTTCAATGTTGCACAGATAGATGTTGCTCCGAGTACCTTGGACTAAAGTAAGGAGTATTGGAGATATAACACTTCAGGTACTTCGTGTACTCAAAGTATTTCGGGGTTCAATACTCCGGGATACTGCTCGTACTCGGAGTATTTCAGGTATGAACACTCTCGATACTGCTTGTACTCGGAGTATTTCGGGGTCCGATACTGCGGGTACTCCTTGTACTCCAAGTATTTGGGGCTTCAGTACTGCTCATACTCCAAGTACTCCGAGTATTCAGGCCGCCAGTACTCTCATACTCTCAAGTACTCGGACTACGAAATGCATGCGATACTCGGAGTATACTGCACAATCGGACTGCATACATAGGACGGTGCTTTCGTTTTTGAGATCGAAAAATACAAATCTGAAGCTCGAAATCGAACCGCATAGGAAACGGCCTCTGTTCGATATAGCTTGTGTCACCGAACAGCCCAACAACAAGTGACCGTTACCTGCGAGTTTACGAGTAGACACTACTACGAAAAGGTACGACGACGACGAGTTGTCGCTGAGCTGTGGAGCGTTGAGCCTCATGCTCACTCCACCTTTCCACCTTGCATCTTTCCGGGACGACATAATAAAGACATCTTAAACTATCTTCTCCACACTGTGTGTTACAGCAGTGCCTTGCTCACAGCCTAGTGTGGCTGTTGGGAGCGTATTATCCTTCGCATAGCAGAGCTATTTCAACAGCCTCTTGCTTGTGCTAAATCTGACCGGATCGAAAAACGGCATGGTCTTTAAATTCAAGATGTAACCCACGCAGCAAGCAAGAGCAGCATCAACGACAGCTGCTTAGCAGCAGCAGCACGATCGATGGGTCGATGGGTTGGATGGTGACACAGCGACGTTGCTTCGCGCCCGACGACCAGCCGACGATCGGTGCGTCTCTCCGTCGCCAAACTACAGTCGCCTGGCGAGGGCTCGGGCCTAGACACGAAGGGAAACGCACTCGGCGCGCGCCTCTCCGTACTCGTAGATTTTACAGCAGCAGCAGCAGCAGCAGTACAGCAGCAGTAGTCAGTCAACGCTCGGATGCTTCGTTGTGTCAAAATACAAAATACCAGAGACAGGTCGACTCGAGCGCACACGGCGTGTCGCCGCCAGACCAGAGGCAGCCAGCGTGGCTTCGGACGCTTGGGTTCTACGCCCAGTACAGCGCACTCGGCAAGTCTCTTCGCGGCGATAACCACAACAACAGCAGTTGGTCTTGGCGTGGCATGTACTCATACACGTGGTGGCGAGGCGTCGTGGCTTGGGTTCATGTCATGCAACCGTCGTGGCTTGCTTTCATGTCGCCTCACCACAGCCATCAGGAACCCCCGCCCCCTATTCAAAAATAGTAGTAATAAATGTGGAACTCCCAGTGGTCGCAGTTTTTTCTCGGGGTCTGCTGGAGGGGTGCTCGGCGAGCGTGCTGCTGTGCTCGACGTGCGCTCACCAAGATGCCGATACTCGACCAAGGCCCATGGTGTGTGCTTGGCTGTCGAGGCGTGCAAAAACTGTCGCGACGCCGCTGCTGTGCGCCAAGAACGAGCTTTGAGGGTCGAGGGGACAAGGGGGTACCCGTGGTGTAATTTGAGGGGGTCACTTTTCTGTCACGCTTATTGACTTGATTTCGGGGGTCACTTTTCTGTCACGCTGAGTAACTTGAAAACTGGGGGCACTTTTGTCACGCCTATTATCTTGAAAATCGGGCTTCACTTTTGGGATTATGCTTTCTGAGTCTCCGGTCCAAGGACCGGAGAACTTTTCCATGTCACATTCGTCTATCCTCATCTCCTCGTTCTTCAACAACTCCCGTTCCTCGTGAATTCTTTTGTTTCGCTTTGCCACAAGAGCACATCTCCCATTCCTCCTTAATTCTATTTTTTTCGCTTTGCCACAAGAGCACATCTGTCCGTCTTTTTCCACCTCCTCCCTACCACTGATTTACCTCTTTTTCTTCTTTCTAGCAGGTCCAGGTGCCCTACACGAAATTAAAGTTTCACCATTTTCGTGCAGTCCATTGAGCCGTGCGAAATGCGTTTCATCCTAGTGTCTTGTCATAACCTCCCGTGTATCCTTAAAAGTTATGGCCCTTCCATTGGTTCTCTCCATTATTTTACATATATGGTGTGCCCTCAACCTTCTCCATGGACAGTAGCTCTTCTTGACTTCCTCCTATATGCTTCCATACTTTCTCGACTACGACATCCCAGCTCATTCGAGGTCACCCTTTCCTTATTTTCTCCCATACAGCCCCATTTGCTATGACTGGTAACCTGTTTTTTGGCGTGATCCTTACTGTAAATAGCTATTTAAACTTTATCACGTCCACAATAGTTGTAAGTGGGTAAATTGTCAGTTCTGCTCTCAATACTGTTCGGCATGAGAATGAAATTGAATTAGACGTAAAAAAAAAGATAAACTATGT
The DNA here is from genome assembly GCA_008828725.1 of Saccharina japonica. Classification (NCBI taxonomy): domain Eukaryota; class Phaeophyceae; order Laminariales; family Laminariaceae; genus Saccharina; species Saccharina japonica. Next base: position 52,897 of record MEHQ01000435.1, on the reverse strand, counting down.
CTCGAGCTCGCTACGTAGTGGACGACAGCTGGGAAAAAAACTCTTGAGGAAATAAACCAATCTGCGGAGAGGAAAAGAAGACACGTCACCACCGAAAACCATCATACCATGGTATTAAAAAAAAAACGGCGAAAAGCCCTGCACCGAGCACCGAGCTTCAGAGCTTCCTGACAAAGCAAATGCAGCCATGTGCCCTCGCTGCTTCAGTGCGCATGACAAGGCCCGTAGCGCATAGTAAAAGCGTATACAAGCACGCGCGAGCGTGAGCAGGTCACGCTTTTCGGGTGGCCCTTTGATATTGGCGGCCGGCAGCACGACAACGCTACTCCCCTGCGAAAATGGAGATCAAGTCGAAGGCTCTGACCTTGCTTGCTGCTGTTGCATGATACCTGGTACCTCATACGTATACTGGTTGTACAGCAGTAATACACAACCATGACTTGGGTTGCCAGAGTGTACCTCGCCGATACTCTGTGAGGCCGACGGCACTGTTCCATAGCAGTGCGCCCCACCTCTAGCTCACGTGCAAGTTACTGCTGTTGTGTGCCGCTTGGATTGGCACACGCATCATTCTTTCAGTGACCACCAGTCGGCGGCTGAGACACTGCTCCAAGCTACTGCTGTACGATTACGTACATAAATACCAGGACTTGGTACCTCGTACAAAGTATCAATATGTATGACTCTGTCCGTAAACGTAAGGAGCGTTTTATGTTCACATATTTACTTAGTCCGTCCTTATATTTGCGGACAGAGCGGTATCGTCGACATTTTTACACGACCATTTTCCCGTACTCGAGTGAGACAGCAGTAAGTCACGCTGCGTTCACATCTGAAAGCAAAGGGCGACTCGCTTCCCGCTGCGTAAGGCCCGCGGCACGAGGTGTCGTGACAATAGCTAGGCGTACGGCAACTCCCGGATATGGCGCCGTTGGCCCGATACAACAAAAGCAAAAAAGCAAGAAAAAAATTGTTTTATTTCAGCCCCGATGCTCTTTCTGTTTTATTCTTCATTTTTCATCCCACGAATTTCCCAGGAAGAGCGCCAACTTTGGAGTTGATTTTCTCGTCGGCTATGGCATGGACTCCAATGCGCGGGTTGTTTTGCCGCTTGCTCGAAATCCTAGTGGACGGCATAGCAGTAAAATTTTGTCTAGTGGTGTCAAAATAGTCGTCCCCAAGAAAAAAAGATACGCAAAAAACCTGAAAATCAATATTTTCCCATCGTTTAGAAGTAAAAATTAACTGCAAGAAAAAAAAAACTGCCACCAGGTCGGTATTCACCCGTTATACGCTTCTGTCGATTGTCACAATCCAATTCGCTTCCTGCGTCGGCATTTACTGCCAATCTTTCATGTATTCTGACACCAAGTTAATAGGGTTGGCGCAGATACTTGAAAAAATATATAGTACTATTTATTTTGAACGGGTTTTGACGAACAGACAGGACAGACCAGACACATTTTGGGGTATTTCGGCCACCATTCGCTCCCTTACCGGTACTACTCATCGTATTTGAGCATCATTCGAAAACGAACAAACAAATTGGTGACCTTTAAAAAATATACAAGGTATATGTATATGTACCAAATGGACATTTTCCCGGAATAATTTCACTTTTCACCTCCGGCCGCGGGTCTTTTCTCGCGCTATCGGCTGCGGGGCATGCAGGGAGCCCGCGTGTACGCCACGGCGCAAGTGCGGGTCCCGGCCAATGCCCGTGGGGCGTGCTCTGGGCCTTCAAAGTCGCAAATTCTGGCAAATAACTCAGGGGAGGCGTTTCGACTTGACACCGCCTCGCAAGTACTATGGAAAACCTACCATACGACTGTTTTTTTATCAACTTTGATGGTTCGTTTTTGACCCGCCATATGAACGGAATACGCAAAGCACGCACCACGCACGAGAAAACAAGGACCACACCGACATCGAACGAGGCACACATCAAGCGTCGTGCAGCAGTAGTTGATACCATGCTGCATGCGTCTGCTCTGTCTGGGCTGTGTACAGCAGTAGTAGCAGTTGTAGGAGACGCTTGAAAAATCACATGCATGCGCAATATATTAATTTTGTTCCACGATTTTGGAATCTACGTAGAGTACATAAACAGATCTACGAGTACTATCTACAGCAGTACGAGTAGGCATATTACATTTACCTCTCTATCTGAGGGTAGGTTCCCCGGTTACGTGAACGATAGGCCGATCTACATACGTACGAATACGAGTATTTTGGTGCAGCAGTAGTAGTAAAAAGCTGCATAACACGTAGTAGCCGCTACGAGCTGGTTCCAGCGACAGCCAGAACTTTATCCCTTCGCAACTTTGCGCCTTGGTTTTTGAGAGTTGGAAAACGAAACTTGGCAGGGTTGTGCGTCACAACACGAAGAAAAAACTCACGCCTGGACTTTTTTTTTTCCCCCTTTTTTTCGTTCTCTAGGTACACTTTTCCATATTTTCTGAATTTTTCGGCAACTTTGACCATTCCTCATGCACTAGTTTTTTTTTGTTCAAAAAAGTCCAGGCGTCAGTTGTGTATTGTTGTTGCGCACAACCTTTGCCAAATTTCGTGTTTCAACTCTCAAAAACCAAGGCGCAAAATCAATTTCCCGGAAGGGTAAATATTCCCCTAAGGCGCCAAAATTGCTCCATAGATTGTTCTAGTACTTTAGCAGGCGTTTATTATAACACACTTGTACGGATCGTATAACAAAACAAGGGTCATTGACGGCTTCCCCTTGTTGATGCGATCATACCAACACGTCTAGCGTGTAATTATTCCACGTATTGGCCGAATTATGGCCGAGAGAAAAATCTTATGGATTTTAGTGTTGACGCCTTAAATCCCTATACAACGACGCCTCCGCAAGAAATACGAACAATTCCCATATATCACGAACTATAGCTCGGACGCCAAAACCAGCTTCACCGATGTGTTCGCCTTGTTGATGCGGTCACGTGGATATGCTTTGTGTTGCGAGTTTCAGTGTATTCATTGTTTTATTGCCCGAAGGTGGAATGTTACGCTTTATCCTGGAACCAGCTCGTATTCAGATTGTTGCCTTTGTGACGGCTGTGGTGTCCTGTTTGCGTGCGCAGGGCCCGTAGCACACAGCTAGCAGGGGGAATCCAGCAGGTCTGATTGTGACAGAAACGAACTACTGCTGTGTTCAGTCTTTCTTTGTGTATGCGTGTGTGCATGTTTGATGTATGCGATTCCAGCAAAACTTCCCCCTCTGATTTGACGTACCCACGCAGTACAGCAGCGATTGGAAACAACAAAACAGCCAATACCCGTCACGGGTATGGATAACACTTCATACTCGCCGAGAATTTGGGCCCCGGACACCGGGGTACCCAAGTGTTCGACGGGTACCCTTAGACGAGTACTCGGCTGCTAAACGCGTACCAGGGTACCCGCCCAAAAGGTAGTAATACTCTTATCCTATTAATAGAGGACCGGGGCGGGACTCGTCGGGCAACAGCTCTGTCATAACTATCTTGTGCATATACTCATCTGTACAGCGTAGAACAGCCGTGATACCTCGTTGTGTAGTATTTATTGTGTGCACACTCTGCTCTCCAGCCGAACTAGATATAACTGTGTGTGCTCTGTGTACTTAATCGTTGTGTATTGTTTATTGTATGTGCTCTGTGCTATGCTGTCGGTATTGTTCTGTGTAGAGCAGTCACTTCTTCTGTTGTACCGGTATTATTGTGTACTCTTCGTAGGTCCGCTCTGTGTGTATAGTCTTCGTACTGAACTATTTATACTCTATGTACTCTGCGTGATATGTGCTGCTGTAGTGTGGCCCGGCAGGCGAGATGTCAATCTCACAGGTTGTCTGCCCGGCCTCGCCCGGATTATCAGGGTGTTTTGCTTCGTGTGTGTCTGCGCTGTGCCGCCTCCTCCTCGAGGTTTCGAGGCCTCCAAGTGCGTGCTCGCCAGCGCCCAGCGGATGCTCAGGGGAGCCGCTTGCTGTCCACAATCGGTGCACGCAGCAGAGTCAGCTGTATGACCTTATACCGGTCCTGGGATATAATATACCGTTGGGTTGCGTGGATTACACACGAAGTACCTTTATCAGGCGCATTTACTACAAAACAGTAGCCACGACAAAAAATATGTTGCAGATCGTGATTTCACTTTTTTTTAATCACAAAACCTTATGTACCGGTCGGTTTGGTTTACCACACTCTTCCAAACTATTTGTGTTCGGCTATGTGCTTCTACGCGCCAAACCGCACGACAAAAAAAACGTTTTTATATTTAATATTTTCAGGTGCGGGGGTGCAATCTGGGCAAAACAATAAAACAATTAGATTGCCTTTGCAATTTTATATTATTTCGTACCAGAATTAGAGTTAATTCAATATTTTCGAACTTCGGGCACACGGAATGGCGTCGCGATTCACGAGTTGTTCGTGGATCTACTCGAGGTAACAAATCACCATTCAACACAAATACTCGTAGTAGTGGGTGCCTGCAGTTCATAAACTATGGGTCAAGAAAAACAAGCTTAGACTGGCACAAACAAAAGAAAACTTCGGTTTTAAAACACAGCTCACCAGTGTGGGATCGACATTAAACCCTACACAAAAATAGCTATAGATTGACGTCGGAAACAAAATAAGTCGTTGAGCCTGGACAACGGACTAAAGTTTCTATACACCGGTAGCCCACTGCACCTCAGATACGATATCATCTCGTGACACATTTTTCGTTAGCAATGGCAGTCGCTACGCACTACTTTTTCCTTTAATCAAAAGGCAGCAGTCTAATATACCACATGTTTGCTAAAAAAAGAGAACTATGAAGCATGTGCGATATCTTTTCGACTTGCGACACCCCCGGGATTTCAAGTGACCAACATCCCGAAGGGGAACCTTGTACAGTATATACTATGGTAATCGTGTAGTTTTTTGTTTCTTTTTCAACAGCTGTGATATCGATAATTTCGCCGAAACTCATTTTTGCAAGCTGAGTGTGATACTTCGATCGCGCGTACTTTGGGGGTTTCGTATGTCCTCATGCAAGATGTACATCTTGTATATATTAAAAAAATTAAAAAAAAAAAAAGCTGTGAGCTCGAGGATTTCGTCGAAGCTCATCTTTGCTAGCTCAGTGTAATCCTTCATCCCGTATGAGGAGGACACAATCTGAGGCTGTAGAATTCAGGAAGTGTTCGTCTATTTGTGGGGGAGAAATAATTAAAATTAAAGTAAAATTAAAATTAAACAGTCTGAAATAAACGTACCAGGTATACTATAGTGTTCCGACGAGTTGACGTGATAGAGTGGGTCTACTATTTGTAGCTATGTATGGTATATAAGAAGAGGTGTGCGAGGACAGGTTATGGAGTATGCAGGATGCACATCTTGTTTATGAGAACAAAACCTGAAGCTGCAGAATTCGGGGAGCGTGTGTCGGGTCAACGTTGATACATGTTTTATTTTTATTCTCTTAAAAAGCACCTACGAAGCAAAACAATTTGTTTTGAAAAAAAACGGCACCAATTAGTTTTATTGATCACCTCATGAAGAACAACTCTGCCAATTTTCGTGATAAAAACGAGGGTGAAACAATTTCAACCTGAAGTGTTACGCGTTTCGCTGGAACCAACTCGTACGAAGTGCTGTGATGTTGGACGGGGAGATATCGAGCTACGGTATGTTAGCACAGTGATGTCGCTATGACCTGCAGCAAAACAGGGAGCCACGATGGGGAAAGGAACGGTGTCCGGATACTGTTTGCTGAAGCTTTCGTGTGGATATCAGAAACCTCAGAAGAATTGCAGAAATGAAACTGAGAAGGCAATATGCCACACCATTATTAGAAAACGGAGAGTAGCAGCGAGCATGGTGGTTGTATGCAACCAGATAAAGAGAACCCTGAAACATAAGAAAATAATCATGGACCAGTATGCGTATTACAAGGCTGAGCTCCGCGGGCGGCTATACGCCGCCCATTACGCTCGCTCAAGAAAGTGCATCAGACGAAAATGTAATCAGATGGAAGACGGTGTTGAATTAGTGCAGTGCGACTTGCAAATGCCAAGAGGTCGTGCGTGCAGGAATAAAACCATCTCGTTCCGTCTAAGGTGATATATCATCGGTCGCGGATGCTGCTGCGTGCGTAAAGCACCACATTTGTTTGGGATAAATCGAAGAAACAAATAACAAGATAAGTCCAGCACCATTCCTGAAAAAGTACGGCAAACTCGAGAACAAACTAAAGGTTCGATTTTTTTTTTTTTTAATGGTGAGACTGTCGCATTTCGCAGCCGTCAGCGTCTTTCAGCCTTGGCAACTACCACTCTCAGAGAAATGATGCCTACAGCCTCCGAGATTTGGTGCCATCTCGTTCCGTGTAAGGCGAGTTATCATCGATCGCGCACGATGTTGCGTGCGCAACGCATGACATTTTGTTTGGGATGAATCGACGAAATAAATCGGAAAAAGAAGGAAGGAAAATAATTCCAGGACCGACGCCGAAAAAAATGTTTCCCTGCGGCAATTAGGAGCAGAGAGTATGCTGAGACGCCAGGGAAGTATCAAGGCTGGCCACTCAAGTCCGGGAGACACTTGTATTAATGTTTACTAGCGGTACCCCGAACTATGCCAGGGCGGGGCCGGTATAGCGGACAAAAAACAGAAATACCCAAGAATAACTGGGCCACGATCCACACCCTATATATCACGCAATCCACTGATCAGGTAAATTGACACACGCAGTCAACCACGTACCAACCGACCCACCCACACCCACCCATGTACGCACCAACCGATCGACACACGTACCAACAGATCCACCCACCCACTACAACAGCGGTGTGGAATCAGTATACAGCAGCGCAGCAATACGTACAGCAGTAGTATTGGTAGTAGTAGTAGTAGTAGTAGTAGTAGTAGTAGTAGTATACAAGGGCTCCGCTGTGCGGGCGGCTAACGCCGTCCGCTACGCTCGCGGAAGGAGGAAATAACCAAATAATGTGAAAAGGGTAAAAGAGGGACATATATTAGCTGCAACTGGCGACTTGATAATGCCAAGAGCTCCATATGTATGTCGGCAAATACAGGACAGAAAGTTAATATCTATCTTCCAACACGAAAAAATAACACGAAGAAAGCAAAGCTCCACTCCGAGGGAGGCGGACGCCGTCCGCTACGCTCGTGCAAGGAAAGGGGCAGAAGAGATCCACGATGTGGTGCAAGGATCGACTTGAAAATGCAAAGAGATTCATGGTGCAATGCAGCGAAACACGTACTGCTGTACGTACAACTGAACGTACAGTACCCGCCTGCCGTTCTGTATCGTACTGCAGGAGTACTGTGGTATGTGGCATGTGGCAAAACACCTACGACACGGCAGCAGCAGTCGTACACCACAAAAAGCGAAGGAAACAAAAAGTACAGGCGACTTGCAAATGCATACTCGTATGTAGTAGATAGAAAAAGCTCCATCATGCTCCAGGACAACAAAGCTCTAAATTTTTCGAAAGGAAGAGAAAACACAGCAACACGGCTCACAGCACGGCGCTGCGCTGCCTGCTGTGGCTGTGATTCATGTCTTTCCCGTGGCTATGTGTGCTATTCATAGTACAACAACAGTAGTAGTAGTATGGTGTGACAAACAAAAGATCGACAACTAACTACAGCAATAGCAACGACAACAAAAACCACCCACATACCCACACACCCACACACCCACCAACCCATTCAAACACCCACACACCCGGCACGTGCTACAGGAGCACAGCAGTACGCCGAACTATGCCAGAGCGGAGCCGGTATAGCAGACAAAAAACACCGGCACCTATGCGGAGCCCTTGTATCGGACCAAAAAAAAATCAAAAAAACGTTTTTCCCGATTTTGTTTTTCTGGGCTTTTATCTTGAAATTAGTGTGAGAACGGCTAACTCGCCCAGGTTAAGGTCGTTTTCGCTTCTGACCGAAGTTCTGGAGATCCATTTTTTTTCACTTTTCTTAAACTCTATGAAAAAAAAATCTTGATGTTAGTTCGGAAAAACAATATCTTGAAATTAGTGTGGAAAAAAGAAAGCAAAGAAAGCCAAGAACTTCGGGACAGCAAGTAACGTGTCTTCTTCGGCAATTAAAGGCTGAGAGTGGCTGTCAAGTACGAAGATATGCCGAGGAAAGCTTCCGAAGACCAAAGGATCCAGGGTATATAGATTTATAACCCATCTACAGCAGCAACAGCAGCAGTCCAGAAAAGCAGGTACGTAGAACGGACAAAAACAAAACGCCGGCATCGATGCGGAGCCCTTGTTTAACACCTACGTACAGCAGTGGCCCTTCTTCGGTTTTGTTTTTTTTAGTCGATTTTTTGTACGTCTGGGCTTTTATCTAGAAATCATGGTAAAAACGGGTAACTAGCGCAGTTTTGAGCTGATTTCGATTCTGACCGAAGTTCTGGAGATTCATATTTTCACTTTTCTGGGATTCTTTGGAAAATAATACTTTGATTCTAGTGTGGAAAAAAAAACGTCTTGAGATTAGTGTTGATAATGTTTTATCTTGAAATTAGTGTGTATATTTGACTTGATTTTAGTGTAGGAGTTAGACCCCGGGCGGCAAAGCCCTCCGAATGAGCTGCGAACCCTCACTTCCCGCCAGGGGAAGCAGCAAGCCGCTCCCGGGAGGGAGCCTTCCCCCAACCCCCGCTCCCCGAGTTCGGCGATGGCGCCCGTTATTTCGCCGGGGTCACCGAGGGCTGACGCGTGGGGCGGCCGGGGCGCGGGTGTGGCGCCCATCGGGGTCGCGTGGCGCACGGTAGAGCCGGTTTCCCGCCGGGAATACCGAAACCGGCATAGTCGGGAAGATCCCAAACCACACCATCATCACTACCGAAACGTACGATAATATAAGGGCATTAGCCAAAAATAGGTATACCTACGCACTTTGAGCCATTTATAGGTACACTGCGTAATGTACACCGGAAACGGCTTCCGGGCCCGCCTGATATTGGGCCTGCGCTCCAATGTACCTACAAATGGCTCAAAGTGCGCAGGTACACCTATTATCAGCTCCTCAATGTGCGTATCACCTATTTTTGGCTTCAACTGTACCTATAAAAGGCTCAAACGATCACTTTTTGGCAACGGAAATATACAGACGACCACACATTCACCCACGTTTGCTACGTATGGAATGTTGTTCCGGACCGCGCCAACGGCTGGGTAACTTACACCCCCTCGTAACCGTATGGTATTACTCTGTACACGTATACATGTAACAAATTTTCTCGTACTATATACTGCACTACAGTATGTATATTGTACTTTCAGCATAACGGTATGGAAATACTTGTCATTGTTGTTTCTCCGCATCGTATATATGTGTGTGCGTAGGAGGGGTGTCGTACTGAATACGTATGCATTGTTCGCGATACGATTTCTCGCTTGTAGGTAATGCGTGATAAATCCGCAGTGTCAGTGGTTGTACTGGTACGGTCGGCTGGTTGACAGTCCCGGCATCTGATGTGCCGTCTGTCTATAGTTCAGTTGACAAAAAGTGATCGTTTGAACCTTTTATAGGTACAGTTGAAGCCAAAAATAGGTGATACGCACATTGAGTAGGCGATAATAGGTGTACCTGCGCACTTTGAGCCATTTGTAGATACAATGGAGCGCAGGCTCAATATCAGGCGGGCCCGGAAGCCGTTTCCGGTGTACATTACGCAGTGTACCTATAAATGGCTCAAAGTGTGTAGGTATACCTATTTTTGGCAAATGCCCATTATATAATGATACCATGGCGTAGAAATCTCAAAATATTGCTCTTGGGATGCACACATAGCAAAATTATTGGAACAGGGCGAAGCACAAGCAAGCAAGATGGTGGCCATCCTAACAGTCTCGCACATAATGTAGACCGACCAAATTATAGATACATATAGTTATGTTTGTGAAATTTTCGCACTTTTCGCAACTTTTCTCTTCGCGCGAGCGCTTTTCGGCAAAACGCTAAGTACCCCGACACGGGAGGCCCGGCCGGACACATTGGTCGAGGTTTGAGCTCGATCCGAGCACTGTAGCTCGCGTGGCGGGCGCTCAAAGTTTTTTTTCGCGCGGGAGTGGATAAGCCGATTTCCCGGGTTTCGCTGCGTGAGGCCCTGTTTATGTTCAGTCGTGCTTTTTTTGTGCGTTTCTTGCCGAGAGCACGGGGAGCACACACGAACAACAGCAGCACCACAGAGAGCGTGTTACAAACAGTACAACCTCAATGTTACAAACCTGCTGCCCAGCAGCAGCAGCAGCAGCAGCAGCAGCAGCAGCAGCAGCAGCAGCAGCAGCAGCAATTACATCATGCATGCGCGTGCCTCAGATCCGTGCTGTACCGTGACGAGTTGCTTTTGTCGAAGCCTGCGATTTTCCGAGTCATGGTATAATACCTGCAGATCGATGCTCATGTACGAATCTCTCCGCTGTCCCGAAATGTAAGAAACTTTTGTTCATTAAAACTATATATAGAATGTCGTTACTTTTCCGGGCAGAGTGATACAACACTGTGCGCCTCGAAGGCAGATCTGTGATGTGCTCTGTTGTTGCTACGAGTAGTTTTGCTTTCATAGGAGCCAGCAATCCGTCACCAAACGACACCACCACCACCACTCTTCTACCCGCTGCTGCTGTTGATGTTGCTGTAGTGCTGTGGCTAGCTGTGTCTATCGGAGCCTACCGTCCATAATCCACACCATCTATCTACCCTTTTCTGTTCTGCTGCTGTGTGTGTAACAGAGCCACGCCCACTCTGACCGGAAATTAATGACCGCTTTTGAATACCACGATACATCACACAACATGCAACGAACACAAGCAACGCCACAGCCCCGGCTAGAAGCACAAGCAGCAGACGTGACTGTGGCGGATCCACCGTATACTGCTGTGGCTATTAATTAGTGGTTCATCGCAGCAGGCTTGCATCCGTCATCAGGCACCACCATCTCTCTCTTCTGCTGCTGTTCTGTTGTTGCTTGCTGCTGTGCTTGCATCATGTATGTGCGACCTGTCGTGTGGCTGACGCGGGCCGCGACAAATAATCGTGTAGTACAGGAAAATGTATCTTTGAAAGTATAGGCAAACGGTCACCATGCACGATTTTATGCTTGAAGGCTTGAGTTCGATCCTTGGCGATGACTCTGGATACTTTTTTTTTTTTTTTTATTGTACGTAACCCAGACCCCCATAATATAAGACAGGAAGCACACAAAAACTAAGTGAATTTCTTAGGCAGGTATACAATATGATATGCGTATGATACAATATCGCATGCTGTTGTTTTGATATTAATATTAATAGTAGGTTTTCGATTCGCCCTTGCGCCACTCCCCCAGGCACGTCCCGGAGGGGAACCTTGTAGATACATATAAAATCGTTCGTGAGCTCTATCGTCGCTTCGGCGATGTCCAAAGTCCCTCTTATCGTCTGGGCTTCAAACCGAAATCGGTTGGGGTCAGCTCTTGGCGCTTCGCCAGCGCTTTCTCGTCCGTTCTCTCGCGGGTCGCCTAACCCGGCCTCCGACGAGCCTATTCCCGCGCGGGCACTTTCGAGGTCGCGCGTCGCCGCCGAGCGCGGCGACCTTCAATCCGCAGGCTCTTGCTAGACGGCGGGACATGGAGATAGTTTCGTCGAGGCAACAAGTTTATTTGCCAGACATCGAGGTTTTTATTCGACGCCGCAAGATTATTTCGGGTTTTTTCTTGGAGACAGCTACAGTATGTACGATAGTTTGTCGTCGTGAGCTTCTATAACTCGGTCTCAAATGCCACCGCTTTCTCACGACTACCTCCCTGAGCGGGTCGTCTTTATAACTCATTCCACCCCCTCCGCCTTGCTTCGTCGGGATTCGAGTACCATATACTACAGGAGCAAGCACAGCAGTCCTTGGTTTTTCTTCGAGGCCGCAAGATTATTTCGTGTTTTTTTCTTGGAGACAGCTAACAGTATGTACGATATCAGTTTTTTTTTTGTCGTCGTGAGCTTCTATAACTCGGTCTCAAATGCCACCGCTTTCTCCCGACTACCTCCCTGAGCGGGTCGTCTTTATAGCCCATTCCACCCCCTCCGCCTTTCTCCGGGGGGATTCGAGTACCATTTACTACAGGAGCAAGCACAGCAGTCCTTGTACAGTAGTCCAACACGACAACAAACAACTCAACTAAATAATACCCAGTATTTTTTTTTCCTCGGGTGAATTCGTAGCTATGGTAGCTCCCTTCTCACGGTGGAAGTATGACGGTTGCACCTGGCACTGAATGTGGTACTGCTGCTGTAGTACGTACTGCGGTACAAAGTAGTACTATAGGTGCTGTAGGAAATCATACGAGCCAGAGAGGAATTGAGATTCCGCCCCCCGTTGTCAGCTTTGGAGTCTCTCGACTATCCACGTGGATACGCTTGCTCGGTACGAAGCGCTTTTGCTGCGCATACCAAAACTGAGCCCGCCACCTCGACTGATGCATTCTGATTATGATAGAGACTGAGGAATGAAGTTGCGAACTGAGTATCAACACTTAGCGTTTCCTTCCTGCAACAGTTGGCTTTGCCTTGATTCTGTACGTATGTGTCAGACAACAAAACACGAGCGAGCGCCATCACGTTGTCGTCAAAAATCTCACAGAACTATCCTGAGAACTGAGACTATCCAGGGAACACCGAAACCGAGCCCAAGAGAAAGGTGACTGATTACCTTCCTGAGACTGACTATTGAGACTGAGAAATAAGCTTTCGAAATGAATATTCCAACACATAACATTTCCTTCTTCCTGCAACAATTGACACTCCTTGATTATTTCGTACGTATGCGTCAGATATCGAAACACGAGAGAGCGCCATCAAATTGTCGTAAAACATAAAAGGATGGTACCAAATTAATGATGTACCAGGTATATTGTCGTGTCCGAAGCATGGGTGCCGGCGAATGCCGGCACCCATGCGGAGCCCTTGTAATTATGTATTTTGAAGAATGTGGTTGTATCAAAGCTAGCATGTGCCGGAGAAGTACGGGAAGGGGATGCGAAACCCGAGAAACAACTGAAAACAGTACATATGACCGCAGCTCGAGAGCACTATATACGTATCACGAAAACGTTGTGTTGGCAATCGTCCGCCACTATCGTAACGTACTAACACTGTTACCACAATATCAAGACATCAGATAACGTAGCAACGAAATGCCAAAACAATCCCGTTAAGCCTTAACATTGATGTGGAAAGTTAATTGTTGCGCTATCCGAGGTGTGCAATTTTGGTCAAAACTGAACGGAAAACGGGCCTAAAGTAGGCCTACTGTTAGGGTTGCTATTTTGTGCTTAGCGACGAAGAAAAACAGCGACAGCGACATCGACCAGCAAAAAAAAATAAATCCCCGCCAAAAGCCGACGCCTCCACCCACCGTACAATTACTTGATTTCGGTGTAAAAATTCCGGAATATTCACGAGCATAGCGCGGGAGATCGCGCATGAATATTGAACTGAAAGTTCGTGTACGTCTCCAGATCTAATACGCCTACATGCTGCTGAGGTTTAATTTTACATTGGAGAAAAAACAAAGGTGAAATCGCCGAAACACTGGCTGTTTTGGGGGTATTTCGAAGTAATGTAGGCAAATGTCGCCATCATGAGTTACAATAGGTGAAAAAACCTCACCACCAGGATGATTGGGTTATGTACCATCTAGTAAAACAAACCCCGCTTTATTTTATTACGTTGGAGCTGAGGGCTAGGTCTTCAAAAATAGGATAATATGGGCAATAAACGCAAGGGAAAAGCTTCGCATCATATATAGCCGACCTCTTCGAGCAAGCAGGGGATAATACATACCTACCAGGTACCAGGTACCTGGAATATTATTTTGTATACGTGAAGCTTGTGTCACTCATCGAGAAAAAGACAACAGGTGGTTTGCAAACAATATGTGAAGGGTGAAGGGTGCTCCATCTCCTGCGCTGCCCGCCGCTGCTGCTGCTGCTGTCGCTGTCGCTGCTGCTGCGGCCTACTGCAGCGGCTCCCATAATGAATGAACGTTCGTTGTGAACGGAATTATGCAATGAATGGAGCAGGGAGATTTGCTCTTCTTGCACGATCATGTGAAGTTTGCTCGCACAAAAAATCTCATGAGTTTATTATACCGAGGTATATTGTTGTATTCACTCTCCAACCCAGAAACAACCGCGACATCGAGGACATGCAGCACACAGCCTAGGCGGAGACAATAAATGCGCTCCTCATCTGGAGGAGGAGGGGTCTCTGCGTTGCTTGCCGAGGAGGACGGTTGTTGAGGGCTCGGTGCTGATGGCATCTCGCCCGCAGGTTCCGGGATCGACATGTTGGGGCCGCGTGTACAGCGCGCTTACTGCTGCTGTTTCAGGCAGCAGCAGCAGCAGCAAACAGCAGCAGCAGCAGCAGCAGTAAGCGACTCCCGTCGAACTATTCAGCCTATTCTATTGATGTGTGTGACATTCCGCTACGTTTTGATTGGTTCATCGATGATGTATTAAATCAAACTCCGAACGGCCAAAAACCACATTTTTCGCCCCAAAAAACACAAAATAGCAACCCTAACTGTGCCGTTTTTTTTTTCTGGATCACATCGAATGGCAACGAAGACCATTTGTGAAGTGTGCTGGTGCCTTCATATAACGAGTCAAGCAAAACGTGTCGTGTATGGTCACCAAAAAAGCAAAACAATACACTGACTTACGTCTAAAATCCTGAAATTACGAATTATTTGTTACCGTAGCTCAACGCCTGTTCCAAGTAATCTACACGCTAAAACAAATGCCCATATCTAACGAAGTGCAGGTCTGGCCTACAAAAACTCATCACCGACGTGTCCCCCTTGTTGACGCGGTAAGGTGTGTATATTTAGTGTGGAGTAATCCAATGCATTCATTGTTTGAGGGCCCGAAGGTGAAATTTTGTGCATCTCGCTGGAACCAGCTTGAAGCCAGATTCCGTACTGGCAACAGCATACGAGTAGTGCTACTTTTCTATAGTCTGTGGCTCATAGCGAGTGCAATAAAGTTAGGATGCTAGCGGAAGTGCTACTTGCATCGTAACACACGTCAGGCAAATAACGTACATGACCGATAAAGCACTAATACCATTATTTTTATGTGTTGGCTCGTATATATGAAAATTATGTAGCAACACAAGTTAGCAATTATACATCCCCAATTCAGCATCAATTATATGTTATTGCTGTGTCACCACGTACGCGCAAGTATGCAGATTGAGTTGAGACACGTTATAGATCGATAACGTATTGGCGGGGTTTCCATTTTTGAACCGTTTTTTTACGGGAATCTCTCCAAGTACCCCTGTGTTGGCGTGTCAAAAAGACGCACTTTATTTTTGGGCATACGATTTTAGCCTCCCCTCCCGGGGATACTGTTTTATGTGTCCCCGCGTGCGAGACGGTATATTGAACTCCAGTAAATATCGGATATGACGTTACTCCGCGACTCCGCGTGCAACACTACAGTAGCAACACATGTTGTGCACCCGAGAGACCAAAACGGCCTCCATATGTAGTAATTACAGGTCCGACCGTCACGTAGTAACTTAATGCTAATGTAACGTCCAGGTCGTCATTGATGGCAACCTGATTACAACACATCAAGGCCAGATTAATAGGGCTGTGAGTTGGCTGGAGTTCCCGCCTAGTTATTAGTTGGCTGGCGAAGCCAGCCAACTAACTGACTTTAGTTGACTAGTTGGCTGGCGCTAGCCAGCCAACTAGTCGACTAAAGTCAGGCGAGCGAAGCGAGCCAAAAAAGCCCCCCCCGGCCGAGGGGGCCCCGCTGGAGGCGCCCCCGGAGGGCCCGCCGGAGGCGCCTCCGGAGGATCCCGCTGAAGGCGCCGCCGGACGCCAAAAATACGCTATTTGGCTTCATTTTAGACCCAAAAAGCATGATAAATGGGCCAAGTTTATCTCTGGTTTTGATCAAGAAACAGGTATATTTCTAAATCCCGTCTCAGTTTGTCGGATATTAAAGAGATGCACCAGAAATTTATGGTACGTTCTCGTACCCGGTACGTTAAGCATCTTACTTGCTTTACCCACTAATTTGCCTTTATTTTGTTTTGGTTTTTCTCTGTTTCACAGTCTGTGACCACAGAATTTGTATCTCTCTATTAATAGGATTGGGAATCAGGACAGGCATTGGGTGTACTGATGTGGTTGAGTAGAAAGAACGGGTTTAATGTGAAGACAACACACACACATACTCGTGCGGCAGGCAGTAGCACATCACCAGTACAAACTAAAAATAGGACACAAAATAGACTGGGATCGGCCAAACTAGACGGGGATCGACCAAAATAGACTGGGATCAACCAAAATAGACTGGGATCGACACACAGCTCAGGACGAGCATCGCTCAAACACCCGAGCAAGAGGTGCTCATCATCCAGTTGACACACTCACGACAGAGACGTACTTGTATTATTACAGTAATAGCACGTTGGGACAAAGTCCCGCCATCACAGTTGACCGCATTAACCATGAGACCAGAGTAGTGTTATAAGGATTACCCTGGGCTGGGTAATCGATCGATCTTTGACCCCTATAGCTCAGCAGGTAATACCCTCACATCTACCTTTTACTGTATACTCGTATGGTCCGTCCGGCACAAAATATTTCCAATGACGTTTACGAAGTAGTCATAACTCATGAAAAAATGTTTTTTTTTAATGAGACAACCATATATTCGTGACCGCAAATACAAGAGGAATCGATGTTGAGAACGAGAAAGAAAAATATTTTTCCACACTAAATTCAAGTAGTTACGCAACAATGCATAAAAACAAATTCTCCAAGATTGGCCAAAATCGACCAAAATAAGTCATTTTGGGCAAAATTATGAATATCTCACAATATTTGGTATTGCTGCAAACAAAAAAAAACGGCCTGGAGGCGTGGACGAGAGCAATCGTTTGCCGTATTCTATTATCAATAGTATATCGCACGATTTGTCAAACAGTAGTAACCAGGGGAAAATGACCTTCGATATACATTGTTTCCCTCATATCTCTCCCTCTAAAGCTGTTTT
>MEHQ01000435.1:0-33069 GCA_008828725.1 Saccharina japonica | reverse complement strand
TATATTATGAAAAAATGGCCGGCGGCCTATGGTCATAGCTCCCCAAATCAGTGCTCATAATTTGGGTTTGAAAAGTAGTACACCCAGGGAAACAAGGGGCTTGTTTATACGTTTTTGGCATAAACGAGGCGAATTAATATAATAATAATAAAAGAATCGCGAGAAGCTGCGCGCAGGGTTGAGCTTTCTGACGGTGCCTCCAGATTTCCGAACAGCTCAACACATCCTGAGAAATGTACCTTGGTGCGGGGAATGTATTGTTGTTGTTGTTGTTGTCTTCACATTAAAAACCGTGCCGGTCTCTCTATCCAGTACCTCCATCTGTCCGTACTAATCCAACACTTGACACGATCGATTCCCGTGGTCACAGGCTAACTTACCCAAAAAAGGTATACTGAAATAAAAGTGGAACCCGAAGGGTCCGCAAAGCGATCAAAGCCAGTCAAAAACAGATAGTCTGGAGCCCTCCGCTCCCCTCTACACGCTATGTGAAGGTAAAAAAAAATGGAAAAGTCAACATCACCAATCGGGGGTACACGCCCCCTGATTCTATCTTGGTGCCCCTATAATGCCGGGGTGTTCCGTGCCGGGTTCACAGCCGGTCAGGCAAACAAATCGAGTCCTCCACCCCGATTATAAACGCAAACATGATACGGGGGAAGGGAACTATGGTCCCGTGTGATCTGATGTACCCCCGGCCTGCGAGCAGTGTAACTGCGCTCGGTACAGTCACTTCTTCGTCGGACGCTCCATCACCGCCATGGTCCGTCGACAGGCCAGGCTCAGCGGTGCCGGCACCCTCGGCCCTGCCATCGGCACCGGCACCGTCGATGGCGATGGGTTGATGCGCCATGAGTTGTGGAAGACCTCTCTCTGTGCGTGGTGGTACTGCTTGAGGACGCCGAGAAATACGCACCCCGTACCAAACAAGCCTTCCTACGAGCAAGGAAATACAAAATACAAAAATAGTTGGATAGTTGGCACCGCCGCAACTAACTTAAAATACTAGCCAGCTAATAACTAGCTGGCAACTATTAGTCAGCCAACTCACAGCCCTACAGATTAATGAACGCAAGTAACACAATACTACTGTAGGCACCCCTCGGCATGTAAGCAACACGATGACAGTGTTACATCGCGACCACTTCCAAAGGAAATTCAGTTAACTCTCTGTTCGTCAAGTGTTACGCTGTCGGACCTTGACCAATGTGTGCGGTAGAACAAAACAGTCAACAGAGACGCGAATCCCAGCAGAGATTGGGCTAAAAATATCCATTGCACATCGAATAAGAGTACACCCAGCCAAAAACTCCCGACCAGCATTTTGAAATCACCGAAATGGTGCCCCTTGGAAAAAATGCTAGAGGTGCTTTTTAGTGAATGATTCCTAGTCACAATGCCAGGGAGAAAGTATGCCCCACTACTTTTGTCTACGTAAAACTGGTACACTTTTTGAGCACCTCTCCTGGTAGCCGCGTGCGTGGGTATCAGTCAAGCATGCCCCATGGCGACAGCATAACGGAAGCAGAAGTCGCGGTCGCTGCAGCGGCCATGTTGGCCCAATTGCAGACGACGAAAAAGGGCATGGCTGCAGTGTTCACCGAAGGGCCGGGGTTGGGTGGTTGAGCAGGCATCGCAGAAGATGAGACAAAAAACACGGATTATTCGGAGCTGGGTTTGTACAGCGACTAAGACACCATGACATGTCGGGTGAGCTTCACCCCACCTGCAGCAGTACCTCACCCTAGTAACCTCCCCATACCTAAGAGGCACGCGTACACAGACTTCCAACAAGCATTATGATGAACAAAAGCGTTTGACGCTGGTATTCCGGTCTATTTTGTTACACCCCCGTGGGTATCATTTGTTTTGTCCCCAGTTTATCGGAGTTGTAGATGTATCGATTGATTTACTACACGGGGATGGGACCTAACCCTCCATGCGTGCGGCGGAACCTCAAAGCTACCCCAGCCAATCCGTGATAAGAGCCAGTGGGGCTGGCGTTTCGAAACCGCGCAGGGCGGTGTCGGCCCGGGGGAACTCGTTTTTCGTCGCCGGGTTGCTGGAGTTTTAGGTGTAAGAAGGGATTCATGATCCGGGGGAGGAACCCTATCGTCCCCGGGTGGCGTGGCTTATTTTCGTGCCCCAGCCAATCACCGATCGACAAGTGAGGTTGGTGTTTCCACGCCGTGCAGGGTGATATCGACCCGGGGCAACTCGGTTTTCGTCCCCGGATTGCTGGAGTTCTGAATGTATGGAGGATTTTTGTTTCCGGGGATAGGGCCCTATCGTCCCCGGGTGGCGCTGGCTCTACTTTCGAGCCACAGCAAATTAGTTATTGCGCTAGTGGGGCTGGGGTTTCCACACCTTTAGCGGCGGTATCGACCGGGGGGTCTCGGTTTTCGTCCCAGGGCTGTTGGAGTTATACATGCATTGAGAGACTTCTGCACCGGGGATGGGGGCCTATCGCCCCCGGGTTACGCTGGATGTATTTCGAGCCCCAGCCAACCAGTGATCGAACGGTGGGGTTAGGGCTTCCACACCAGGTGGGGCGGTGTCGACCCGGGAGATCTGTGTGTTTCGTGCGCGGAGTAGTAGATGCATGGCGGGATTTACGATCCGGGCATGATAGGCTAACGTCCCCAGTTGGCGCTGGCTTTGTGTAAGAGCCCCAGCCAACCGTGAATCAGACCGTCAAGTTGGGGTTTCCACACCTTGCGGGGCGGTGTCGACCCGGGGACCTCGGTTTTGGTTCGCGAGTTGTTGGAGTTGTACATGTATGGAGGGACTTCCGGGAATGGGGGCCCTATCGTCGCCGAGTGGCCGTGGCTTTATTTTTGAGCCCCAGCCAATCAGCGATCGGCCGGTGGGGCTGGGGTTTTCACACCGCGGGGGGCGGTGTTGACCTGGGAGATCTCGGTTAAAGTCGCCGGCTTGATGTATTTGTACATGTATAGAGGGGATTCCGATCCGGGGATGGGGCCCTACCGTTCCCGGGTGGGGCTAGCTTAAATTCAAACCCCAGCTACTCTCAACGATTGGCCGGTGTGTGGTGGAATTGGGGTTTAGAAGGGACAATTAAACATGATCCGCGTTACGTAACATTTTGGTCCACGTTTTTACCACATTGGCGTCGTCGGCAGGACATGGGTGCATTAAGGAGGCAAGGTCGCTGGTTTGATCCTCGCCATTATTCCACAAAAAATGCATTTTCCATGTCCAAAAATCTGTAAAATCTCCCACTAAAACTAAGACAACAACGATGAGAGCAATGGGTTGCATACTGACTCCAATATGTACCGAGAAATCGGGAGGAAAATTTGGATAGTCAGAATCTTATTGGTGTTCCTGACATAGACGGAGACATGTCAGGTTTAGTGTGGGAGAGTGTGGTGGAATTGAGGTTCAGAAGGGCCACTTGAACGTTGATCCGCGTTACGTAACATTTTAGTCCACGTTTGAACCACAGGTGGGGCTGGGGTTTCCACACCGTACGGGGCGGTATTGAGCCGGGGGTCGCAGTTTTCGTCCCCGGGTTGTTGGAATTGTAGAGATACGGTGGGATTTGCGAACCGGGGATGGGGCCCTATCGTCATCGGGTGCGGCGGGACTAGGATGTTACCCCGAGGGGCAACTCCCGCCGCGCGCGCCGCCGCGGTCTCTCATTGGTTGAGGGGGGGCGGGGAGCGGCGCTCGACCAATGGGCGTCGGGCTCGGAAAACGCTGTATTGAAATGTACTGCTAATTATATTAGTTCGCTCCGCAGGCGGCATCCGCCCGCTTAGCTAGTTCACGAAAAGAATGACGCAAAAAAAGTGCTGAAGCGGATATAGGCCGGCAATTGTTATAGGTGAAAACTGACGACTTGCAAATGCCAAGATGCTCATTCTCCAGCAATACAGCCCGAAGGCCGCAGACAAGTACATGGTATGATGCATACCTATCATATTACATGAATATTATCTACAACGTGCTATATGGTGACAACAATTAGTATTAACTCTTATACGAAGACCAACTGCACTTTCGTTTTGGGGGCAATTGAATTGGAATTAGAGTCAAATATAGGCTCCTGCACAGCAGTACAGTAGTCGCAAACTGTAAAAGCTAAACTCCTTTACGTAGAACAAATCGAGCTGCAGGTAGGACCTCGACATGATGACAATATGCTATTATTAGTGCCTATAAAAGCTGCCGGCTTCGCTCGCTCGAGGTGAAAACAAAATGAAGAAGACGATGAGGGATTGGTGCAATTCACATGAAGAAGCCAAGAGCTCCGTAGGTGCAAGAACACGCTTAGGGATCTGCAATAATCATGATTTATTGTAGCATGTTTGTCATGCAGCACGGCGAGCTCCAACGTCGATCACTCAGAAACGTCCCTGGGAAGAACACAGCGGGCAACGAAAAAAAGGCAAACCCTTCGTGCATCACCAGGTGTCAGGTGTGTAATATATTGACGTTGGAGAGGGTACCTGGTAGTTGGTTTTTGCAGCTATAATCACCTAGAAGAAATAATATGCTACGTTCTACTACCGTTAGGACTGCCATTAGACACGTATTTACGCCAAAACTGGCTCTTTTTATGTCAAGAGATCCAGTTGAAATAAAAATTGAACATTTGACCTTTGGAAAGTAAACCAATCAGAGCCAGTCAAATGTCGTCATGATGAACGGCCCAAAAACCAAAAAAAAATCAGCCCACGCTACTCGTACGAGCGTGATGAAGTTGGGCAGTCTAGTTCGAGCTGCCTGCCAGGTCCGTGACGCTGCTTGCACTTTGAACAGTAACTCCTGGGGTAAGCACCCTCTACGACACAACCCACAGCCCACAATAGACGAGGCCCAAGCCCGCTCGTCTCGCGGAACTCCAACGCTCATGGCGATGACTGCCCACACGTTACGGCAGCAACCGTCCGTGCCAGATCAAAACTAACTGCTGCAGCAGCATTGAGTAGCAGCATTGAGCAGTATCATCAAGCAGCAAGCAGAAGCAGCAGCAGCGAACAAGCAGCAGCAGCAGCAAGCAGCAGCAGCAGCGGCAGCGGCAGCAGCGGCAGGATGACCCAGCCCATGCGCAGCGGCAATCGCGCGCACAATGCTTGGTTGGCTGCAGTAGCAGCCAAGCCTGCTACTTGCGCCTGCGGGACTCTGACCACTTCACTTAACTCTTAAAAACCGCAGGCAGCCATAGACGACCCCGGACCCCGATGAGCAGTTAAAACCGTAGCCGCAGCCGAAAACCCGGACGCTGATGCGCAGTTAGCACCAACCAGCTGCAGCAGTCATTGTCCGGATCTGCTGCTGTGTCAGCAGCAGCAGCAGCAGCAGCACAGCAGCAGCAGCAGCACAGCAGCAGCAGCAGCCATGATGGCTACTGCCTGGTAATATTGCTCAGCAATGCTGGTAGTCTCCCTCTCATAGTACAATCAATCGTACGCATATGAAGCTTTGTCCGTAAATATAACGACCGTTTGAACTGAATATAAATATGAAAACGGTCTTCATTTTTAGGTACACAGTGGTAGGGAATAACATGAGAAACGAGTTACTGCTGTGGAGACCCGAAAAAATAGTTGAGGGTTGTTTTGTTATTTGTGAAAGAAGCGTAACATATACAACCAAAACCCACTAAAGTGGTATTTTTTGAGCGTGGGTTTTTCCTCAGCAACAACGCCGATTTTGATGCGGTTTGCTTTGATAGATAGCCTATAACCTAAAGCATGTATTAATTTATCAGAGTGTTGAAGTAAAGGAGGCAAATCATTCCGCGCAAAAACATATAAAATATATAGTCCTTTTTGGTCATTTATCTTTCAATTCTGAATATTTTTTTGAGGTGATGAACGAATACAACCACGGCAACCCTGCAGCCATGCCCGCGAAGTATTAAGAGAAAACTCCACGACCATCCCGAGTAACCGGCGATCAAAGTTCAGCCTGTGTGTAGTGTTTATTCAAGATATTCAAGAAAATACGACTTCCGTTCTTCTTGTTTTTGCTATGGTTGTTTCGATCGATACGAAAAGACGAGACATAATATTGCGGCGGAATAAGCTTCATTGGCACATCTAACTGTAGTGCTGCACAATGTTCGACGACACGAAACACAAACACTGGTAACCTCCTCGTCAACATGAAAACGGTCAACGTCACTACCTGATAACGTTCTACTTGGAAGACTTGCAACGGGGGGCAACACAAAACCCGACCGATAGTACCCACCGCAGCAAGTGCACCAGACATTAGTGCACAGCACATTGCCAACGACAAAACGAGATGCAAGTGAATAGATCGCGTGCTGTGCACACACTTGCAAGATTCGGAAAGACACGACAAACGTCGTAAACACAGTCCAGAAGCTATGCAACTCTAAGGGCACGAAATAACGCGCGATCTATATATGAAGGCACACGCTAGGCACAGACTTGCACGACATAACCCACGACCTGTAGAAACATGCAACTAAGTCATGGCTCAATACTGGTGTAGCAACACATCATAGCGGTGGGTTCGGCTTGCATGGCTGGAGAACACCGATATATGCTCGACGACATGTTGCTGGGTCTTAGGCACTCCGGGTTGTGGTCTGTGTCCTCTGTGCGCCGGGAAAACTGTACGTACTCCTGTGTATGTAGCGTGCGAAAGAAAAGAAAAAAAAGCCGACTGAAACTTCAACTTCAAAGAGAGCGAGGAAATTTCAAATTTCAAGTTTTTGTACTGCATTGAGTGTGGGAGCGGCTATCTCGCTCATTATTTAGTGCTTTTCGATTCTAACTCCAGATTTTTATATTGTGCAGTTTTTTGGGGTTTTTTTTGCAAACAAAACTGTTGATTTAGCGAGGAAAAAAAAACTTGAACATATCTGGGGATTTTAATCTTCTTCGAATCAGTGCAAAAAGTATAGCAGTGAGCCTGGTGGGTTCGAGTTCCAATATCAGTTTTCAGTTGTTTTTCGATTTTGTTTTTCGGATTATTTATATTTAATTTAGTGTGGGAGCGGCTATCTCGCTCAGTTTTTGAGTATTTTTCGATTCTGACTCGACTTTTCAAGATCAATTACACTACGGTGCTTTTTTCCGACTTCGTTCGACTATTTTTTGGGGGGGGAAAACTCTTGCTTTTAGACCAAAGGTTATGGTACCACTTTGTGGCTCGTTCATAATCTTATGAGCAACATAATGCCAAAGAAAATGGGTGCACCTCTCGTATGGAGACAAAAGTTGGTCCACTATGTTCCCAAGAATGGAAAATTAACCAAAATGGGGTGTCTCGCCATCATCTGACCCCTTAGATGATGCCAGGCACAATACGCCATCATCTTGTTGACTATTTTTGTTGTTCCGCAAATATAAATACATGCCTTGCACTATACCTGTATATGAGAACGATACGTATAATATGTACTTACGGCGTACACCGGGTACGTACACAAAAACATACGTACCATATTTTGAATACACTAGCGGTACGGCCACGGCTCCGCCCGTGGCGCTAGCTTTGCGTTGCCCATAGTAGTATGTAGGATCCTGGTGTGGTACATAGTACTCGCATTAACAGTGTGCTGTGATGTACCACTCTGGACCGGAAAATAGGAACCACCATGCGGGGCGGTATCGACCCGGGTGGTGTCTGTTTTCGACCCCGGGTTATTATTGGTGTTGTAGATGTCCGCACGGATTTCTAATCCGGGGATGCGAGGTTATCATCCCCGGGTGCGGTGGGACCTCGCCGTTGCCCCGAGGGGCAACTCGCGCCGCGCGCTGGCTCCATGAGAGCCAGCCAACCGTAAATCAGCTTGTGGTGGTGGGGTTTCCACACCTTGTGGGGCGGTATCGACCCCGGGGATGTCCGCTTTCGTTCCCGGGTTGTCGGAGTTGTAGATGTTTGGAAGGATTTCTGACCCGGGGATGGGACGTTATCATCCCCGGGTGCGGTGGGGCTTCAGCGTTGCCCCGGGGGGCAACTTTCGCCGCACGCTGGGTCTATGAGGGCCAGGCAACCGTACATTTTCCCGTGGGGTTGGGGTTTCCACACCTTGTGGGGCGGTATCGACCCGGGGGATGTTTGCTTGCGTCCCCAGGTGGTTGGAGTTGCAAATGTATGGTAATACTTCTGACCCGGGGGTGGGATCTTATCATCCCCGGGTTCGGCGGGACCTCGCCGTTGCCTCGAGGGGTATAATCCTCGCTGCGTGCTGGCTCTCTCGGCTCCAGGCTCCAATTCAGCAATCAGCCAATGATGGTGGGGTTTCCACACCTTGCGGGACGGTATCAAGCCCGGGCGATGTCCGTTTTCGTCCCCGGTTTGTTGGCGTTGTAGGGGTATGCAAGGATGTCTGACCCGGGGATGGAAAGTTATCATCCCCGGGTGCGGCCGGACTTCGCCATCGACCCGAGGGGCAACTCTCGCCCCACGCTGGCTCTATGAGGGCCAGGCAACCGTAAAATAACCCGTGGGGTTGGGGTTTCGACACCTTGCGAGGCGGTATCGGAACGGGGGATGTCCGTTTGTGACCCCGGGTCGTTGGAGTTGCAGATGTATCGAAGAATTTATGACCCGGGGATAGGATCATATCATCCCCGGGTGCGGCGGAACCTCGCTGTTGCCCCGAGGGGCAACTCTCGCTGCGTGCTGGCTCTATGAACTCCAGCGCCCCAGCCAAATCAGCAATCAGCCAGTGGTGGTGGGGTTTCCACACCTTGCGGGGCGGTATCGAGCCCGGGGGATTCCGTTTTCGTCACTGGGTTATTGGAGTTGTAGATGTATGGAATGATTTCTGACCCAGGGATGAGACTTTATCATCCCCGGGTTCGGCGGCACTTCAACGTTTCCCCGAGGGGTACATCTCGCCGAACACTGGCTCTATGAGGGCCAGGCAACTGTAAAATATGAAATAGAGCGTGGCATTGGGGTTTTCACACCTGGTGAGGCGGTATCGACCCGGGGGATTTCCGTCTGCGTCCCCGGGTCGTTGGAGTTGTAAATGTATGGAAGGATTTCTGACCCGGGGATGGGATCATATCATCCCCGGGTGCGGCGGAACCTCGCTGTTGCCCCAAGGGGTAACCCTCGCTGCGTGCTTGCTCTATTAACTCCAGCGCCCCAGCCTAATCAGCAATCAGCCAGTGGTGGTGGGGTTTTCACACCTTGCGGGGCGGTATCGAGCCCGGGGTATGTCCGTTTTCGTCCCCGGTATGTTGGAGTTGTAGATGTATGAAATTATTTCTGACCTGAGGATAGGACGTTATCATCCCCGGCTGCGGCGGGACTTCAACGTTGCCCCGAGGGGCAACTCTCGCCGCACGCTGGCTCTATGAGGGCCAGGCAAACGTAAATTTGCCCGTGGTATTGGGGTTTCCACACCTTGTGAGGCGGTATCGATCCGGGAGATGTCCGTTTGGGTCCCCGGCTCGTTGGAGTTGTAAATGTGTGAAAGGATTTCTGACCCGGGGATGGGAACTTATCGTCCCCGGGTGCCGCTGGCTCCCTGAGCCTCAGCCAATCAGTGGCCAACTGATGGGGGTGGGTTTCCATACCGCGCGGGGTAGTGTCGACCCGGGAAATCGCCGTTTTTGTCCCCGGTTGGTCGGAGTTGTAGAGATATTGAGGTATTTCTGATCCGAGGATGGGAGCCTACTCTCCCCGGGTTTGGCCGGACCTCCGTGGCTCTTTTCAGCACGGATGTTCTAGAAAGAGCCAATAGCCACTGGCATGGGTTTGGGCAACCAATCAGCTGCCAGAATAGCAATGAAAAAATTGGAAGTCAGCAGGTAGGCTGGCTAGATGACTGTTAGAACAGTGCGTCGGGATTGCGCCACGGCCACGGCTCGGCGCGGCATGGGACCCGGTGTTCTGCGGGTTGTGGCACCCAGCCTCCCTATCCATGGGGCAAGGTGGCGCTGAACCGCTCTAGATAGCGCTACTCAATTACAGACAGACAGACAGAATAGCAGCTTTTATATTAAGATACGAGTACTATCTTGTTTTGGCCATAGGCGCTGCTGCTACACAGCCTTTATTTATCTTTGGTTGGCGAAACAAAAGCCGGGAAGAAAAAAGAGCCACAAAGTGGTACTATAACGTTTGGTCTTAGTGTAGACATTTAATTTTGAAATTAGTATTGGTATTTTTTTATCTTATGGTTAGTGTGAATGCTTTCGCCTTGATGTTAGCATAGGGAGAAAAATAACAGAAGACGAACCACCATGTTTACGGAGGTCGTCGTAGACGCCGTAGTGACGATTTCACTATGTGTCGTAGATTCGTCGTACTCTCTGAGAGCGCATGACTGAGTAGATGGTTGATACATGACTGAGTATACCGTGAATGCGCTGGGCCGTTGGATTGGTGTTGACGAACACCCATGTAACGAGAAACCCGCCGTCGGTGCTTGGCAGTGTCCCCCCTTTTGTCACGATACATGGGGGGTGTCCCCCATTTTGTCAAACGCCCTATGAAACAAATTCCCTACGTACGATATGGTGAATGTTTTTTTTTCTGAATTGTGTGATTGTTGACCGATCACGTTCCTCCCCACAGTCAACACACACCTCTTGCACACGGGCGCGCTCTCTGCCAACACGGCACCGGGGAGCACGGCCGTACCCTAGTCCACTTCCGCAGTCTCGTTCGACGTATTGGGGAGAGTATCATTGGCTCTATCTGCAAATCCGGAGTCTGCCAGGTGTCAGACAGAGCTACCATACGCGAGCGAGACTGCTGCTGCTGCCGCTCGCTGCTGTTTTTGCGGGGCTCAAACAATCTGAAAGCGAAGTGTGTACTACTGTATCAACGTCGAGGCAGACATTGAAGGAAGAGGGCCCGGCGTGGGTGTGGCGTAGGCCGCGGCAACAGCTCGGCGTGTACGAGTACGATTGAGAACTGCGCTTATACAGGCAGCACAGCAGTAGTACTCGTACTCGTATATATGTGGCAAGCAGTAGTTCGTACAAGTGCAGGACGCCTAATAAGTACACCAGGCTGAGATTAGGAGGAAAATAGGTAACTTGGGAGACGTTGTCTTGGAATTAGTGTAGAAAGCACCCTCTCTCAAATAAGTAATCCAGCCTCGACCAGAGTTCCTGTTTCTTATCAGATGTCCTGTGCTGCATCAACGTCGAGGCAAACACTGAAGGGAGAGGGCCCGGCGTGGATGTGGCGTTGGCCGTGACAACAGCTCGGTGTGTACGAGTAACATCGAGCATTGCGCTTATACAGGCAGCAGTACCAGACCAGTCTACATATCCAAATCAGTCTGCAGTACAGATCAGTCTGCCACGTACAACCCATGTTGTACTGCATCGGGAGAACTGGTCTCCAACAAAAATTAAGACGAAATCTGCAGTACGTACAACTATGCACAGATGCTCCGAGTTCCTTGGAGTAAAGTCAAGAGTATTAGGGATAAAATACTTCAGGTACTTCGTGTACTCGCAGTATTTCGGGGTTCGATACTCCGGGACACTGCTCGTACTCGGAGCATTTCGAGTATGGACACTCTCGATACTGCTTGCACTCGGAGTACTTCGGGGTACGATACTGCGGGTACTCCTTGTACTCCGAGTATTTGGGGCTTCAGTACTGCTCATACTCCAAGTACTTCGAGTATTCAGGCCGCCAGTACTCTATTACTCTTAAGTACTCGGAGTACGAAATGTACTCGATACTCGGAGTATGCTCGGAGCGTGAAGTATATCAGGAGCCTCTTTGCATCATTTTGAAGACTCGGCTGTCATTCCTCCCAGGTTCTGGGAGTATGTGACTGGCGTTTATAGCATTTCAAAATTCACAGATGCTCCCGTTACCTGCGAGTATAATTAGAGTATTGTAGAGAAAAAACAGTTCAGGTACTTTGTGTACTCGCAGTATTTCGGTGTTCAATACTCTCGATACTCGGAGTATTCCGGGTAATTTAGATGTTTGTACTCCGGGCACTGCTCGTACTCGAGTATAAGTACTGCTCATACTCCCAGTACTCGGAGTATTTGGGCCTTCAGTCCTCTGCTCATACTCCAAGTACTCCCAAGTATTTAGGCCATCAGTACTCTAATACTCTCAGTACTCGGAGTACGAAAAATACTCGATACTACGAGTAGAGTATCGAGTATACTCGGAGCATCTGTGCAACCATGTACTGCATGGATTTCTAAGTAAAATAATAAATCCAGCCTGGGCCAGCTTTCTGCTGTATTATTACATTAAACAGTACACGCGAGAACTGTGATTTTGATCCAGATCTACAGTAGAGCAGTCTGCAGCACAACCTTAATAGTGTACGTACGCGGCAGTTTACTACCTTGTACTCTCATGTACTGCTGTCGCACGATATAAGAAGGCCTGGACAGCACAAGTACAGTAAATAAAAAAAACAGCCTTGGCCAGCTTTCCTGCTATTATGACGTGTCCTAACCAAGCTTGGCCTCGGGGCTTGGTGGGTACATCCGTTTTCGAGCCAAGTCGTAACGTCGTAACGAGCGCCACATCCTCTGAGGTAAACGTTTGTTGGCCGAGGGTTGTCAGCAGATGGTCTACACGCCTTTGCTGAAGAGAAAAATCTAAAGAAGCCACAGGGCGATACCAGATATCAAGCTGCAGCAGCAGAAAAAACGACAGGTGTACATACATAACAAGGGTTCAGTTTATCACGGCCACCGAGCTGACAAAACCACATCCGTTTTCGAGCCAAGTGGTAACGTCGTAACGAGCGCCAGATCCTCTGAGGTAAAAGCTTCTTGGCCGAGGGTTGTCGGCAGATGGTCTACACGCCTTTGCTGATCAGAAGCACATCGAAAAACCACAGGGCGATACCAGATATCAAGCTGCAGCAGCAGAAAAAACGACACGTGTACACACATACCAAGGGATCAGTTTGTTCAGCCACCGAGCTGGCAAAACCACCACGCAAAATGAAAAACAAACGCTACCCGCCTGGTCCGGCGGCGCCATGGGCCATGGGTACTAGAAACACAATAGTGCTGGTATTCAGAAGTCACGGGCCTGGCAACTACCGCACTCGTGATCGGCGTAGGGTGATCTTGCAACAATACCACAATTTTTGCCAGCAGACCTCCTAAAACCACCGAGCGGGCTGTCCGGGAAACATACGAGTACACAGGAAGGAGTAAGACGAGCCGATTTATGGAAAAACAGCAGTCACAATCAGCCATGATTAGAATCATGTCTGATAATCAAGATTCAAAAGTCATGGTTCTATATAATCATGTCTAGAAATCAAGATTACGGTGATAATTATCCGTACTGATCAAGCGTGAAAACGAACAATCAACACGTTTTCCTTCGTTTTCCTTTCTATTGTCTTGGAAATAGTGATTTTGGTCTTTAATTGAGAAAACGATTTTGTTTTTACGGGGAGTGAGATTCCTCGCCGAGCTCACCCAGCAGAACCACGAGACTTCCCAGGGAGCGAGGGGTGACATGTGCGAAGGCACCGCCGCGAGCGCGCGATCGTGGCTCGCTTGAGGCCGAATTTTCGCTCGGCGGTGAAAGCGGGAAAAAAACACGGTGAAAAAACACGGCCAAGAAAAGATAGAGGTATTTTTGAGCCGAAACAGAAACTACACCCTAAAGGGATTTAAAACTTGCAGAACCTTCTTGCTCCCATTGGTGAGAAACGTCGGCTTCACGAACTAGCCTATCAGTGACGTAACCGGAGCAGGGGTTTCCACGCCGTCTAGACGTTATTATGGGCCCTGGGGGGGCACCGTTTTCGTCCCCGGCCTGTTGAAGTTGTAGTCGTCAATAGTCGTCTTAGACTATACTGGGAGCAGCTTGGCACGTCTAAGGTGATCGTGACAACCGGAGCGAGCTTCGGCAATGTAACAGGAACAGCAGAAGTTGGATCGACGACTCTAAGTTGCGTTTCTCGAACCTTTTCCTTAGTGCTTCCTTGACTTTTCCATATCCCTGGTGATGAGCCAACTCTGTCCCTCAGATTTCGCACATGACATTTGTTTTCGAATTTGGAAATCGTTAACTCACCACACAGCAGTACATATATCACCCTCACCTCGCGACAACCGAAGCCCATGCCACACCGTATACACCATTGCACTTTCCCAGCATACCTACCCAGTACACACAGTGGTACTGGTTCTATAAAGTAGTACGCACTGGTTCTACTCTTCGTCCACAACTACTCTTCGACCACATTACTCCAATGCTATACGTTTGCTCATCGAAAAAGGGACCCTTTACACTATTATCGAAATCCCAATAATAAAACTTTCGACTACAATAACAAGTTCCATCGGAAAAGACGTCTCTCGACGAGCGACATTCCAGCCATTGCGACGGAGACCACGCTAGGTGTTATAATTGTTGCTTCGCGTGCCCTGCCGTCGACTATGCCGAAGAATCACGACTTTTCGCCCACGACAGCACTCCGCACGTACTGTGATAGCGATGGGTATGGGTCCATTTCGGCCATATTTTTATATTTTTCTTCACGAAAAAGAGCCAAAAACTTTCGTTTTTGGTTGTGGTTTTTCTCGGAACGTCTGGATGAAGATGTCTTGATCGTCTTTTTAGTCTATCACGTCGTATATTCATCTTAGGACATCTTGACTCGTCTTAGTATATTAGATTCGGCTTGACCCGCCTTAGATTCGTCTTAAAACGTTCAGGACGAATGCAAGACGTAGTAAGACGAATCTCCTGTAGAGTCTTAAACTGTTCTAGGGGTTTTTGCCATTTTGGTCTCGGTGTGTTGGATTCGTAAATTTATGAAAGTGTTTATGATGCGGGGATGGCAGTTTTTCTGCCCTGGGTGGCGCTGGCGCCACGAATCCCAGCCAAACAGTGATAGAGCCAGTGAGGTTGGGGTCTCCACACCGTGCGGGGCGGTACCAACCCGGGGGGTTATTTTCCGTTCCCGGTTGGTCGGAGCTGTAGCTGTATGGAAGAGTTCACGATTCCGGGATGGGCTTTTATCCCCGCAGGGTGCGGCGGAACGTCAACCTCTACCCCAGCCAATCATCTATGAGCCAGCGGGGTTTGGGTTTCCACACTCTGCGAGGCGGTATCGATTCGGGATATCACCGTTTCCATCCCCGTGTCGTCGGAGTTGTGGACGTACTGAAACTTCGTGATCCGGGGACGACACTTAACCGTCCTCGAGTGGCGCTGGCTCCACGAACCTTAGCCACTCAGTGATGGAGCCAGTGGGTTTGGGGTTTCCATACCGTTCCGGTCGGTATCGACCCTGGGTATCACATATTTCAAACCCAATTTGTCGGAGTAGCAAAGTATGGAAGGACTCATATTTCGGGGATGGGACCGAATCCTCCCCGCGTGCGGCATACCCTCCAAGCTACCTCAGCCAATCAATTATAGAGCCAGTGGGGTTAGGGTTTTCACACCGTGCGGGGCGGTGTCTACCGGGGGGAACTCGATTTTCGTCCGCGGGTTGTTGGGGTTGTAGATGTACGGAGGGATTTCCGATCCGGGGGTGGGGCCCTTTCGTCTCCGGGTGGCGCTGGTTTTGACATCAAGCCCCAGCCCGATCAGCGATCGGCGGACGGGGCTGGGGTTTCCACACCGTGCGAGGTGGTGTCGACCCGGGGAGTCACCATTTTCGTTCCCGGTGTGTTGAAGTTGTGGATGTATGGAAGTGTTTATGCGGAGATGACAATGTATCCTACCCGGGTGGCGCTGGCTCCCCGGATGTCAACCAAATGATGATACAGCCAACAGGGTTGGGGTTTCCACACCATGCGGGGCGGTATCGACCCGGGGGATAGGTATCAAAGTGCTTACGATGCGGGGGTGACAATCTATCCCCCCCGCGTGGCGCTGACTCCCCAAACCTCAGCTAATCAGTGATAGAGCCAGTGGGGTTGGGGTTTCCAACCCGTGCGGGACGGCATCAACCAGGGGGATCACTTATTTTGTCCTTGGTTCGTCTGAGTTGTTTATGTACATAATCATGTATTATACGGGGATGGGACCTTATCCGTCCCGCGTACGGCGGACCCTCAACCTAACTCAGCCAATCAGTGATAGAGCCAGTGGTGTGAGGGTTTCTACACCGCGCGAAGCGGTGTCGACACGGCGGAACTCGGTTTTCCGTCCCCGTGTTGTTGGAGATGCAGATGTATGGAGGGATTTCCGATCCGGGTTTGGACCCTATCGTCCCCCGGTGGTGAAGTTGTGTGTTCGGAGGGATTTCCGATCCGGCGATGGGACCTTATCGTCTCCGGCTGGAGATTGCTTAATTTTCGAGTCCCAGCCAATCAACGATCGACCGGTGGGGCTGGGGTTTACACACCGTGCAGGGCGGCGTCGACCCGGGGAACCTTGGTTTTCGTCCCCGGGTTGTTGGAGTTGTATCATCGAGACAGAGGAATGCCCGATCCGGGGACGGGTCCCTATCGTCTTCGGCTGGCGCATGCTCTATTTGCGAGCCACAGCCAATCAACGATAGCGCCAATGGGGCTATCGATCCCACACCGTGATCACGGGTATCGACCTGGGGGGTCTCGGTTTTCGTTGCCGGGCTGTTTGAGTTATACGAAGTATGGAGGGCTTGCTTCTAAGGGAATAAACCTAAATTGTACCCGGGTTGCGCTGGCTATTTTTTCGAGCCCCAGCCAATCAAACATTGGTCGGTGGGACTGGGGGTTCCACACCGTGCCGGGCGGTATCGACCCGGGAGATCTCGGTTTCGTCCCCGGCCTGTTGGATTGTAAACATAAAGAGGATTTTACGATTCGGGGATGGGGCCCTATCCTCCACGGGTGCGGAGTTGTGGATGTATCAAGGGATTTCCGAACCGGGGATGGGACCCTATCGTCCTCGGGTGGGGCTGGCTCTATTTTCAAGCCTCAGCCAATCAGCGTTCGGCGGTGGGTTTCCACAACGTGCAGGGCGGTGTCCACCCGGGAGATCCGTGGCTCTGCGCATGCCCGTAATGGTGACGATGGCACACCTGTGTTGCACTGCCCACAAAATAATCGTGATTTGGCCAAATCTACTTTCAGCGTCGACAACTGGAACCACAACACCCCTGATTATTTCCTGTGGGGAAATTTGCAATCCACCACAACTTCATCAATATCGTCGATTCGAATATCTCCCGCCCCCCAAAAGACTCCTTGACGCACCCACAGCAGTGTGGCAAAATGGCAGCCGATTCCGTGGCCTTTACGGTGCACGACCTCGTCGCTGAAGTTTGAAAACGTGGTTCCAGGTCGTTTGCCTTGTACTGTAAAAAACTTATTTTTTTCAGTTTAAAAAAAGTATTTTTCTCTAAAAATATTAATACGAGTACTCGTATACAGCAGGAAATAAATGACTGCGTTTTTGTACACGTTTCTTTGATTTTTGAGGCACACTTCTGAGGCCGATTACACCGTCTGTAGGATCGATCCCGATATCTCCCACCCCTGAAAACCTTCCTTGCATATATACACGGGCATAGGAAGAGTTCTGGGGGGCCCCCCGACAGTGTGCGTTCGAAATATATGTACTGTATTTTTAAAAATCAAAGAAACGTGTACAAAAACGCAGTCATTTATTTCCTGCTGTATACGAGTACTCGTATTAATATTTTTAGAGAAAAATACTTTTTTTAAACTGAAAAAAATAAGTTTTTTACAGTACAAGGCAAACGACCTGGAACCACGTTTTCAAACTTCAGCGACGAGGTCGTGCACCGTAAAGGCCACGGAATCGGCTGCCATTTTGCCACACTGCTGTGGGTGCGTCAAGGAGTCTTTTGGGGGGCGGGAGATATTCGAATCGACGATATTGATGAAGTTGTGGTGGATTGCAAATTTCCCCACAGGAAATAATCAGGGGTGTTGTGGTTCCAGTTGTCGACGCTGAAAGTAGATTTGGCCAAATCACGATTATTTTGTGGGCAGTGCAACACAGGTGTGCCATCGTCACCATTACGGGCATGCGCAGAGCCACGGATCTCCCGGGTGGACACCGCCCTGCACGTTGTGGAAACCCACCGCCGAACGCTGATTGGCTGAGGCTTGAAAATAGAGCCAGCCCCACCCGAGGACGATAGGGTCCCATCCCCGGTTCGGAAATCCCTTGATACATCCACAACTCCGCACCCGTGGAGGATAGGGCCCCATCCCCGAATCGTAAAATCCTCTTTATGTTTACAATCCAACAGGCCGGGGACGAAACCGAGATCTCCCGGGTCGATACCGCCCGGCACGGTGTGGAACCCCCAGTCCCACCGACCAATGTTTGATTGGCTGGGGCTCGAAAAAATAGCCAGCGCAACCCGGGTACAATTTAGGTTTATTCCCTTAGAAGCAAGCCCTCCATACTTCGTATAACTCAAACAGCCCGGCAACGAAAACCGAGACCCCCCAGGTCGATACCCGTGATCACGGTGTGGGATCGATAGCCCCATTGGCGCTATCGTTGATTGGCTGTGGCTCGCAAATAGAGCATGCGCCAGCCGAAGACGATAGGGACCCGTCCCCGGATCGGGCATTCCTCTGTCTCGATGATACAACTCCAACAACCCGGGGACGAAAACCAAGGTTCCCCGGGTCGACGCCGCCCTGCACGGTGTGTAAACCCCAGCCCCACCGGTCGATCGTTGATTGGCTGGGACTCGAAAATTAAGCAATCTCCAGCCGGAGACGATAAGGTCCCATCGCCGGATCGGAAATCCCTCCGAACACACAACTTCACCACCGGGGGACGATAGGGTCCAAACCCGGATCGGAAATCCCTCCATACATCTGCATCTCCAACAACACGGGGACGGAAAACCGAGTTCCGCCGTGTCGACACCGCTTCGCGCGGTGTAGAAACCCTCACACCACTGGCTCTATCACTGATTGGCTGAGTTAGGTTGAGGGTCCGCCGTACGCGGGACGGATAAGGTCCCATCCCCGTATAATACATGATTATGTACATAAACAACTCAGACGAACCAAGGACAAAATAAGTGATCCCCCTGGTTGATGCCGTCCCGCACGGGTTGGAAACCCCAACCCCACTGGCTCTATCACTGATTAGCTGAGGTTTGGGGAGTC
Source organism: Saccharina japonica (assembly GCA_008828725.1). Classification (NCBI taxonomy): domain Eukaryota; class Phaeophyceae; order Laminariales; family Laminariaceae; genus Saccharina; species Saccharina japonica. Next base: position 14,041 of record MEHQ01000435.1, on the reverse strand, counting down.
AGCGCCACGCGGGGGGGATAGATTGTCACCCCCGCATCGTAAGCACTTTGATACCTATCCCCCGGGTCGATACCGCCCCGCATGGTGTGGAAACCCCAACCCTGTTGGCTGTATCATCATTTGGTTGACATCCGGGGAGCCAGCGCCACCCGGGTAGGATACATTGTCATCTCCGCATAAACACTTCCATACATCCACAACTTCAACACACCGGGAACGAAAATGGTGACTCCCCGGGTCGACACCACCTCGCACGGTGTGGAAACCCCAGCCCCGTCCGCCGATCGCTGATCGGGCTGGGGCTTGATGTCAAAACCAGCGCCACCCGGAGACGAAAGGGCCCCACCCCCGGATCGGAAATCCCTCCGTACATCTACAACCCCAACAACCCGCGGACGAAAATCGAGTTCCCCCCGGTAGACACCGCCCCGCACGGTGTGAAAACCCTAACCCCACTGGCTCTATAATTGATTGGCTGAGGTAGCTTGGAGGGTATGCCGCACGCGGGGAGGATTCGGTCCCATCCCCGAAATATGAGTCCTTCCATACTTTGCTACTCCGACAAATTGGGTTTGAAATATGTGATACCCAGGGTCGATACCGACCGGAACGGTATGGAAACCCCAAACCCACTGGCTCCATCACTGAGTGGCTGAGGTTCGTGGAGCCAGCGCCACTCGAGGACGGTTAAGTGTCGTCCCCGGATCACGAAGTTTCAGTACGTCCACAACTCCGACGACACGGGGATGGAAACGGTGATATCCCGAATCGATACCGCCTCGCAGAGTGTGGAAACCCAAACCCCGCTGGCTCATAGATGATTGGCTGGGGTAGAGGTTGACGTTCCGCCGCACCCTGCGGGGATAAAAGCCCATCCCGGAATCGTGAACTCTTCCATACAGCTACAGCTCCGACCAACCGGGAACGGAAAATAACCCCCCGGGTTGGTACCGCCCCGCACGGTGTGGAGACCCCAACCTCACTGGCTCTATCACTGTTTGGCTGGGATTCGTGGCGCCAGCGCCACCCAGGGCAGAAAAACTGCCATCCCCGCATCATAAACACTTTCATAAATTTACGAATCCAACACACCGAGACCAAAATGGCAAAAACCCCTAGAACAGTTTAAGACTCTACAGGAGATTCGTCTTACTACGTCTTGCATTCGTCCTGAACGTTTTAAGACGAATCTAAGGCGGGTCAAGCCGAATCTAATATACTAAGACGAGTCAAGATGTCCTAAGATGAATATACGACGTGATAGACTAAAAAGACGATCAAGACATCTTCATCCAGACGTTCCGAGAAAAACCACAACCAAAAACGAAAGTTTTTGGCTCTTTTTCGTGAAGAAAAATATAAAAATATGGCCGAAATGGACCCATACCCATCGCTATCACAGTACGTGCGGAGTGCTGTCGTGGGCGAAAAGTCGTGATTCTTCGGCATAGTCGACGGCAGGGCACGCGAAGCAACAATTATAACACCTAGCGTGGTCTCCGTCGCAATGGCTGGAATGTCGCTCGTCGAGAGACGTCTTTTCCGATGGAACTTGTTATTGTAGTCGAAAGTTTTATTATTGGGATTTCGATAATAGTGTAAAGGGTCCCTTTTTCGATGAGCAAACGTATAGCATTGGAGTAATGTGGTCGAAGAGTAGTTGTGGACGAAGAGTAGAACCAGTGCGTACTACTTTATAGAACCAGTACCACTGTGTGTACTGGGTAGGTATGCTGGGAAAGTGCAATGGTGTATACGGTGTGGCATGGGCTTCGGTTGTCGCGAGGTGAGGGTGATATATGTACTGCTGTGTGGTGAGTTAACGATTTCCAAATTCGAAAACAAATGTCATGTGCGAAATCTGAGGGACAGAGTTGGCTCATCACCAGGGATATGGAAAAGTCAAGGAAGCACTAAGGAAAAGGTTCGAGAAACGCAACTTAGAGTCGTCGATCCAACTTCTGCTGTTCCTGTTACATTGCCGAAGCTCGCTCCGGTTGTCACGATCACCTTAGACGTGCCAAGCTGCTCCCAGTATAGTCTAAGACGACTATTGACGACTACAACTTCAACAGGCCGGGGACGAAAACGGTGCCCCCCCAGGGCCCATAATAACGTCTAGACGGCGTGGAAACCCCTGCTCCGGTTACGTCACTGATAGGCTAGTTCGTGAAGCCGACGTTTCTCACCAATGGGAGCAAGAAGGTTCTGCAAGTTTTAAATCCCTTTAGGGTGTAGTTTCTGTTTCGGCTCAAAAATACCTCTATCTTTTCTTGGCCGTGTTTTTTCACCGTGTTTTTTTCCCGCTTTCACCGCCGAGCGAAAATTCGGCCTCAAGCGAGCCACGATCGCGCGCTCGCGGCGGTGCCTTCGCACATGTCACCCCTCGCTCCCTGGGAAGTCTCGTGGTTCTGCTGGGTGAGCTCGGCGAGGAATCTCACTCCCCGTAAAAACAAAATCGTTTTCTCAATTAAAGACCAAAATCACTATTTCCAAGACAATAGAAAGGAAAACGAAGGAAAACGTGTTGATTGTTCGTTTTCACGCTTGATCAGTACGGATAATTATCACCGTAATCTTGATTTCTAGACATGATTATATAGAACCATGACTTTTGAATCTTGATTATCAGACATGATTCTAATCATGGCTGATTGTGACTGCTGTTTTTCCATAAATCGGCTCGTCTTACTCCTTCCTGTGTACTCGTATGTTTCCCGGACAGCCCGCTCGGTGGTTTTAGGAGGTCTGCTGGCAAAAATTGTGGTATTGTTGCAAGATCACCCTACGCCGATCACGAGTGCGGTAGTTGCCAGGCCCGTGACTTCTGAATACCAGCACTATTGTGTTTCTAGTACCCATGGCCCATGGCGCCGCCGGACCAGGCGGGTAGCGTTTGTTTTTCATTTTGCGTGGTGGTTTTGCCAGCTCGGTGGCTGAACAAACTGATCCCTTGGTATGTGTGTACACGTGTCGTTTTTTCTGCTGCTGCAGCTTGATATCTGGTATCGCCCTGTGGTTTTTCGATGTGCTTCTGATCAGCAAAGGCGTGTAGACCATCTGCCGACAACCCTCGGCCAAGAAGCTTTTACCTCAGAGGATCTGGCGCTCGTTACGACGTTACCACTTGGCTCGAAAACGGATGTGGTTTTGTCAGCTCGGTGGCCGTGATAAACTGAACCCTTGTTATGTATGTACACCTGTCGTTTTTTCTGCTGCTGCAGCTTGATATCTGGTATCGCCCTGTGGCTTCTTTAGATTTTTCTCTTCAGCAAAGGCGTGTAGACCATCTGCTGACAACCCTCGGCCAACAAACGTTTACCTCAGAGGATGTGGCGCTCGTTACGACGTTACGACTTGGCTCGAAAACGGATGTACCCACCAAGCCCCGAGGCCAAGCTTGGTTAGGACACGTCATAATAGCAGGAAAGCTGGCCAAGGCTGTTTTTTTTATTTACTGTACTTGTGCTGTCCAGGCCTTCTTATATCGTGCGACAGCAGTACATGAGAGTACAAGGTAGTAAACTGCCGCGTACGTACACTATTAAGGTTGTGCTGCAGACTGCTCTACTGTAGATCTGGATCAAAATCACAGTTCTCGCGTGTACTGTTTAATGTAATAATACAGCAGAAAGCTGGCCCAGGCTGGATTTATTATTTTACTTAGAAATCCATGCAGTACATGGTTGCACAGATGCTCCGAGTATACTCGATACTCTACTCGTAGTATCGAGTATTTTTCGTACTCCGAGTACTGAGAGTATTAGAGTACTGATGGCCTAAATACTTGGGAGTACTTGGAGTATGAGCAGAGGACTGAAGGCCCAAATACTCCGAGTACTGGGAGTATGAGCAGTACTTATACTCGAGTACGAGCAGTGCCCGGAGTACAAACATCTAAATTACCCGGAATACTCCGAGTATCGAGAGTATTGAACACCGAAATACTGCGAGTACACAAAGTACCTGAACTGTTTTTTCTCTACAATACTCTAATTATACTCGCAGGTAACGGGAGCATCTGTGAATTTTGAAATGCTATAAACGCCAGTCACATACTCCCAGAACCTGGGAGGAATGACAGCCGAGTCTTCAAAATGATGCAAAGAGGCTCCTGATATACTTCACGCTCCGAGCATACTCCGAGTATCGAGTACATTTCGTACTCCGAGTACTTAAGAGTAATAGAGTACTGGCGGCCTGAATACTCGAAGTACTTGGAGTATGAGCAGTACTGAAGCCCCAAATACTCGGAGTACAAGGAGTACCCGCAGTATCGTACCCCGAAGTACTCCGAGTGCAAGCAGTATCGAGAGTGTCCATACTCGAAATGCTCCGAGTACGAGCAGTGTCCCGGAGTATCGAACCCCGAAATACTGCGAGTACACGAAGTACCTGAAGTATTTTATCCCTAATACTCTTGACTTTACTCCAAGGAACTCGGAGCATCTGTGCATAGTTGTACGTACTGCAGATTTCGTCTTAATTTTTGTTGGAGACCAGTTCTCCCGATGCAGTACAACATGGGTTGTACGTGGCAGACTGATCTGTACTGCAGACTGATTTGGATATGTAGACTGGTCTGGTACTGCTGCCTGTATAAGCGCAATGCTCGATGTTACTCGTACACACCGAGCTGTTGTCACGGCCAACGCCACATCCACGCCGGGCCCTCTCCCTTCAGTGTTTGCCTCGACGTTGATGCAGCACAGGACATCTGATAAGAAACAGGAACTCTGGTCGAGGCTGGATTACTTATTTGAGAGAGGGTGCTTTCTACACTAATTCCAAGACAACGTCTCCCAAGTTACCTATTTTCCTCCTAATCTCAGCCTGGTGTACTTATTAGGCGTCCTGCACTTGTACGAACTACTGCTTGCCACATATATACGAGTACGAGTACTACTGCTGTGCTGCCTGTATAAGCGCAGTTCTCAATCGTACTCGTACACGCCGAGCTGTTGCCGCGGCCTACGCCACACCCACGCCGGGCCCTCTTCCTTCAATGTCTGCCTCGACGTTGATACAGTAGTACACACTTCGCTTTCAGATTGTTTGAGCCCCGCAAAAACAGCAGCGAGCGGCAGCAGCAGCAGTCTCGCTCGCGTATGGTAGCTCTGTCTGACACCTGGCAGACTCCGGATTTGCAGATAGAGCCAATGATACTCTCTCCGAGGCGTCGAACGAGACTGCGGAAGTGGACTAGGGTACGGCCGTGCTCCCCGGTGCCGTGTTGGCAGAGAGCGCGCCCGTGTGCAAGAGGTGTGTGTTGACTGTGGGGAGGAACGTGATCGGTCAACAATCACACAATTCAGAAAAAAAAACATTCACCATATCGTACGTAGGGAATTTGTTTCATAGGGCGTTTGACAAAATGGGGGACACCCCCCATGTATCGTGACAAAAGGGGGGACACTGCCAAGCACCGACGGCGGGTTTCTCGTTACATGGGTGTTCGTCAACACCAATCCAACGGCCCAGCGCATTCACGGTATACTCAGTCATGTATCAACCATCTACTCAGTCATGCGCTCTCAGAGAGTACGACGAATCTACGACACATAGTGAAATCGTCACTACGGCGTCTACGACGACCTCCGTAAACATGGTGGTTCGTCTTCTGTTATTTTTCTCCCTATGCTAACATCAAGGCGAAAGCATTCACACTAACCATAAGATAAAAAAATACCAATACTAATTTCAAAATTAAATGTCTACACTAAGACCAAACGTTATAGTACCACTTTGTGGCTCTTTTTTCTTCCCGGCTTTTGTTTCGCCAACCAAAGATAAATAAAGGCTGTGTAGCAGCAGCGCCTATGGCCAAAACAAGATAGTACTCGTATCTTAATATAAAAGCTGCTATTCTGTCTGTCTGTCTGTAATTGAGTAGCGCTATCTAGAGCGGTTCAGCGCCACCTTGCCCCATGGATAGGGAGGCTGGGTGCCACAACCCGCAGAACACCGGGTCCCATGCCGCGCCGAGCCGTGGCCGTGGCGCAATCCCGACGCACTGTTCTAACAGTCATCTAGCCAGCCTACCTGCTGACTTCCAATTTTTTCATTGCTATTCTGGCAGCTGATTGGTTGCCCAAACCCATGCCAGTGGCTATTGGCTCTTTCTAGAACATCCGTGCTGAAAAGAGCCACGGAGGTCCGGCCAAACCCGGGGAGAGTAGGCTCCCATCCTCGGATCAGAAATACCTCAATATCTCTACAACTCCGACCAACCGGGGACAAAAACGGCGATTTCCCGGGTCGACACTACCCCGCGCGGTATGGAAACCCACCCCCATCAGTTGGCCACTGATTGGCTGAGGCTCAGGGAGCCAGCGGCACCCGGGGACGATAAGTTCCCATCCCCGGGTCAGAAATCCTTTCACACATTTACAACTCCAACGAGCCGGGGACCCAAACGGACATCTCCCGGATCGATACCGCCTCACAAGGTGTGGAAACCCCAATACCACGGGCAAATTTACGTTTGCCTGGCCCTCATAGAGCCAGCGTGCGGCGAGAGTTGCCCCTCGGGGCAACGTTGAAGTCCCGCCGCAGCCGGGGATGATAACGTCCTATCCTCAGGTCAGAAATAATTTCATACATCTACAACTCCAACATACCGGGGACGAAAACGGACATACCCCGGGCTCGATACCGCCCCGCAAGGTGTGAAAACCCCACCACCACTGGCTGATTGCTGATTCGGCTGGGGCGCTGGAGTTAATAGAGCAAGCACGCAGCGAGGGTTACCCCTTGGGGCAACAGCGAGGTTCCGCCGCACCCGGGGATGATATGATCCCATCCCCGGGTCAGAAATCCTTCCATACATTTACAACTCCAACGACCCGGGGACGCAGACGGAAATCCCCCGGGTCGATACCGCCTCACCAGGTGTGAAAACCCCAATGCCACGCTCTATTTCATATTTTACAGTTGCCTGGCCCTCATAGAGCCAGTGTTCGGCGAGATGTACCCCTCGGGGAAACGTTGAAGTGCCGCCGAACCCGGGGATGATAAAGTCTCATCCCTGGGTCAGAAATCATTCCATACATCTACAACTCCAATAACCCAGTGACGAAAACGGAATCCCCCGGGCTCGATACCGCCCCGCAAGGTGTGGAAACCCCACCACCACTGGCTGATTGCTGATTTGGCTGGGGCGCTGGAGTTCATAGAGCCAGCACGCAGCGAGAGTTGCCCCTCGGGGCAACAGCGAGGTTCCGCCGCACCCGGGGATGATATGATCCTATCCCCGGGTCATAAATTCTTCGATACATCTGCAACTCCAACGACCCGGGGTCACAAACGGACATCCCCCGTTCCGATACCGCCTCGCAAGGTGTCGAAACCCCAACCCCACGGGTTATTTTACGGTTGCCTGGCCCTCATAGAGCCAGCGTGGGGCGAGAGTTGCCCCTCGGGTCGATGGCGAAGTCCGGCCGCACCCGGGGATGATAACTTTCCATCCCCGGGTCAGACATCCTTGCATACCCCTACAACGCCAACAAACCGGGGACGAAAACGGACATCGCCCGGGCTTGATACCGTCCCGCAAGGTGTGGAAACCCCACCATCATTGGCTGATTGCTGAATTGGAGCCTGGAGCCGAGAGAGCCAGCACGCAGCGAGGATTATACCCCTCGAGGCAACGGCGAGGTCCCGCCGAACCCGGGGATGATAAGATCCCACCCCCGGGTCAGAAGTATTACCATACATTTGCAACTCCAACCACCTGGGGACGCAAGCAAACATCCCCCGGGTCGATACCGCCCCACAAGGTGTGGAAACCCCAACCCCACGGGAAAATGTACGGTTGCCTGGCCCTCATAGACCCAGCGTGCGGCGAAAGTTGCCCCCCGGGGCAACGCTGAAGCCCCACCGCACCCGGGGATGATAACGTCCCATCCCCGGGTCAGAAATCCTTCCAAACATCTACAACTCCGACAACCCGGGAACGAAAGCGGACATCCCCGGGGTCGATACCGCCCCACAAGGTGTGGAAACCCCACCACCACAAGCTGATTTACGGTTGGCTGGCTCTCATGGAGCCAGCGCGCGGCGCGAGTTGCCCCTCGGGGCAACGGCGAGGTCCCACCGCACCCGGGGATGATAACCTCGCATCCCCGGATTAGAAATCCGTGCGGACATCTACAACACCAATAATAACCCGGGGTCGAAAACAGACACCACCCGGGTCGATACCGCCCCGCATGGTGGTTCCTATTTTCCGGTCCAGAGTGGTACATCACAGCACACTGTTAATGCGAGTACTATGTACCACACCAGGATCCTACATACTACTATGGGCAACGCAAAGCTAGCGCCACGGGCGGAGCCGTGGCCGTACCGCTAGTGTATTCAAAATATGGTACGTATGTTTTTGTGTACGTACCCGGTGTACGCCGTAAGTACATATTATACGTATCGTTCTCATATACAGGTATAGTGCAAGGCATGTATTTATATTTGCGGAACAACAAAAATAGTCAACAAGATGATGGCGTATTGTGCCTGGCATCATCTAAGGGGTCAGATGATGGCGAGACACCCCATTTTGGTTAATTTTCCATTCTTGGGAACATAGTGGACCAACTTTTGTCTCCATACGAGAGGTGCACCCATTTTCTTTGGCATTATGTTGCTCATAAGATTATGAACGAGCCACAAAGTGGTACCATAACCTTTGGTCTAAAAGCAAGAGTTTTCCCCCCCCAAAAAATAGTCGAACGAAGTCGGAAAAAAGCACCGTAGTGTAATTGATCTTGAAAAGTCGAGTCAGAATCGAAAAATACTCAAAAACTGAGCGAGATAGCCGCTCCCACACTAAATTAAATATAAATAATCCGAAAAACAAAATCGAAAAACAACTGAAAACTGATATTGGAACTCGAACCCACCAGGCTCACTGCTATACTTTTTGCACTGATTCGAAGAAGATTAAAATCCCCAGATATGTTCAAGTTTTTTTTTCCTCGCTAAATCAACAGTTTTGTTTGCAAAAAAAACCCCAAAAAACTGCACAATATAAAAATCTGGAGTTAGAATCGAAAAGCACTAAATAATGAGCGAGATAGCCGCTCCCACACTCAATGCAGTACAAAAACTTGAAATTTGAAATTTCCTCGCTCTCTTTGAAGTTGAAGTTTCAGTCGGCTTTTTTTTCTTTTCTTTCGCACGCTACATACACAGGAGTACGTACAGTTTTCCCGGCGCACAGAGGACACAGACCACAACCCGGAGTGCCTAAGACCCAGCAACATGTCGTCGAGCATATATCGGTGTTCTCCAGCCATGCAAGCCGAACCCACCGCTATGATGTGTTGCTACACCAGTATTGAGCCATGACTTAGTTGCATGTTTCTACAGGTCGTGGGTTATGTCGTGCAAGTCTGTGCCTAGCGTGTGCCTTCATATATAGATCGCGCGTTATTTCGTGCCCTTAGAGTTGCATAGCTTCTGGACTGTGTTTACGACGTTTGTCGTGTCTTTCCGAATCTTGCAAGTGTGTGCACAGCACGCGATCTATTCACTTGCATCTCGTTTTGTCGTTGGCAATGTGCTGTGCACTAATGTCTGGTGCACTTGCTGCGGTGGGTACTATCGGTCGGGTTTTGTGTTGCCCCCCGTTGCAAGTCTTCCAAGTAGAACGTTATCAGGTAGTGACGTTGACCGTTTTCATGTTGACGAGGAGGTTACCAGTGTTTGTGTTTCGTGTCGTCGAACATTGTGCAGCACTACAGTTAGATGTGCCAATGAAGCTTATTCCGCCGCAATATTATGTCTCGTCTTTTCGTATCGATCGAAACAACCATAGCAAAAACAAGAAGAACGGAAGTCGTATTTTCTTGAATATCTTGAATAAACACTACACACAGGCTGAACTTTGATCGCCGGTTACTCGGGATGGTCGTGGAGTTTTCTCTTAATACTTCGCGGGCATGGCTGCAGGGTTGCCGTGGTTGTATTCGTTCATCACCTCAAAAAAATATTCAGAATTGAAAGATAAATGACCAAAAAGGACTATATATTTTATATGTTTTTGCGCGGAATGATTTGCCTCCTTTACTTCAACACTCTGATAAATTAATACATGCTTTAGGTTCTAGGCTATCTATCAAAGCAAACCGCATCAAAATCGGCGTTGTTGCTGAGGAAAAACCCACGCTCAAAAAATACCACTTTAGTGGGTTTTGGTTGTATATGTTACGCTTCTTTCACAAATAACAAAACAACCCTCAACTATTTTTTCGGGTCTCCACAGCAGTAACTCGTTTCTCATGTTATTCCCTACCACTGTGTACCTAAAAATGAAGACCGTTTTCATATTTATATTCAGTTCAAACGGTCGTTATATTTACGGACAAAGCTTCATATGCGTACGATTGATTGTACTATGAGAGGGAGACTACCAGCATTGCTGAGCAATATTACCAGGCAGTAGCCATCATGGCTGCTGCTGCTGCTGTGCTGCTGCTGCTGCTGTGCTGCTGCTGCTGCTGCTGCTGACACAGCAGCAGATCCGGACAATGACTGCTGCAGCTGGTTGGTGCTAACTGCGCATCAGCGTCCGGGTTTTCGGCTGCGGCTACGGTTTTAACTGCTCATCGGGGTCCGGGGTCGTCTATGGCTGCCTGCGGTTTTTAAGAGTTAAGTGAAGTGGTCAGAGTCCCGCAGGCGCAAGTAGCAGGCTTGGCTGCTACTGCAGCCAACCAAGCATTGTGCGCGCGATTGCCGCTGCGCATGGGCTGGGTCATCCTGCCGCTGCTGCCGCTGCCGCTGCTGCTGCTGCTTGCTGCTGCTGCTGCTTGTTCGCTGCTGCTGCTTCTGCTTGCTGCTTGATGATACTGCTCAATGCTGCTACTCAATGCTGCTGCAGCAGTTAGTTTTGATCTGGCACGGACGGTTGCTGCCGTAACGTGTGGGCAGTCATCGCCATGAGCGTTGGAGTTCCGCGAGACGAGCGGGCTTGGGCCTCGTCTATTGTGGGCTGTGGGTTGTGTCGTAGAGGGTGCTTACCCCAGAAATTACTGTTCAAAGTGCAAGCGGCGTCACGAGCAGAGAGTACTTGGCAGGCAGCTCGAACGAGACTGCCCAACATCATCACGCACGTACGAGTAGCGTAGAGCTTTTTTTTTTTTTTTTTGGGCCGTTCATCATGACGACATTTGACTGGCTCTGATTGGTTTACTTTCCAAAGGTCAAATGTTCAATTTTTATTTCAACTGGATCTCTTGACATAAAAAGAGCCAGTTTTGGCGTAAATACGTGTCTAATGGCAGTCCTAACGGTAGTAGAACGTAGCATATTATTTCTTCTAGGTGATTATAGCTGCAAAAACCAACTACCAGGTACCCTCTCCAACGTCAATATATTACACACCTGACACCTGGTGATGCACGAAGGGTTTGCCTTTTTTTCGTTGCCCGCTGTGTTCTTCCCAGGGACGTTTCTGAGTGATCGACGTTGGAGCTCGCCGTGCTGCATGACAAACATGCTACAATAAATCATGATTATTGCAGATCCCTAAGCGTGTTCTTGCACCTACGGAGCTCTTGGCTTCTTCATGTGAATTGCACCAATCCCTCATCGTCTTCTTCATTTTGTTTTCACCTCGAGCGAGCGAAGCCGGCAGCTTTTATAGGCACTAATAATAGCATATTGTCATCATGTCGAGGTCCTACCTGCAGCTCGATTTGTTCTACGTAAAGGAGTTTAGCTTTTACAGTTTGCGACTACTGTACTGCTGTGCAGGAGCCTATATTTGACTCTAATTCCAATTCAATTGCCCCCAAAACGAAAGTGCAGTTGGTCTTCGTATAAGAGTTAATACTAATTGTTGTCACCATATAGCACGTTGTAGATAATATTCATGTAATATGATAGGTATGCATCATACCATGTACTTGTCTGCGGCCTTCGGGCTGTATTGCTGGAGAATGAGCATCTTGGCATTTGCAAGTCGTCAGTTTTCACCTATAACAATTGCCGGCCTATATCCGCTTNGGGGGGGGGGGGGGGCGTACTCATTTGTTGCTTGCCTTAGTCATTTGACCATTGACCACGCATCCCTTTCGAGACGGAGCACCGTTCCTACTCCTAATAGAGACACCTCCAACACTTGGGCGCTCATTACGTTGTTTCCATATATTACAGAGAAACCTTTTGCTAATCTTATCCCCTTCCTGCTTCGCCGCCTGTGGCCACCATCTATCTCCTAAGATAGCGATCGTTTTCTCGCTACTATTTAGTGTACCAAACTGCTCCATGTCACACTCGTCTATTTTCCTCATCTCCTCCTCTAGCACATCCCTTTCCTCCTTGTACCTTTCACATTCTCCCACTATGTGAACTCTACTCTCTATGGCTTTGCCACATGGGCACATCTGTGCATCTACTTCCTCCTCCTCCCGGCTACTGGTATACCTCCTTCTTCTTTCTGGCAGGTCCAGGTCCCCTACACGAAATCGCAGTTTCAGCTTTTTCGCGAAGTCCATTGGGCCGTGCAGATACCTTTTCATTCCTATTCCTTTTCTCAACCCCCCGTATATCTCTTAAGTGTTCTTCCCTTCCACCTTTTTTCTTAGCGCTAGCCTTTCCCTTCTTTCTATCCTTTCTTTTACTTTTGTCTTGTATCCGCTAAATTTCTCTACTATGGCCAGCATCTCTTTTTGGTTTCCTACATCCTTCCATACTTTCTCGACTACGCTATCCCACCTTATTCCAGCACGCCCTTTGGTTACTTTCTCCCATACAGCTTTATCAGCTATGGCTGGCAACTTCTTATTTGGCATGTTCTTTACTTTATATTGCAATTTCAACTTACGCACGGCTCTATTTGTCTTAAGTGGGAACATTCCCAGTTCTGCTCTCCATACTGTATCGTCGTACTTGAGCATCCTAGTACTTTTTTAGCTGCTGTCATCTGTGGACGCGTGCTACGATAGAGGTAGCACTTTTTGTCTGATTTTGTTTCTGAATGATCGGGCTCCTTAACCCAAATTCGTCGGACTTGCATTTTTGTGTTGCCCAATTTTCCATAGTATACCTAGCTCATGGGATTGTTGATAGGGTAGCACTTTTGGTTTCCTCCAAAATATTTTTTTACTTACTAGTAGTATGGAGCTCCTCAAGTGAGGAGCTCAGGAAAAACACGGTGCACCTCTATCGTAGCATTCGTCTGTGCTGTTTCCAGATGTTTTACGAGCTTCGCGTTCCCTTCCCATACTTCTCCTGCATATTCTAGCTCTGAGTACAATCACATTCATCAGTATACATCTCTAAATTCTAGTGTCAAGGTGCGAGTCTGTTAGGACTGTTTTCATCTTGCCTACGTGTGCCTTACCCTTGCCTATTTTTTTATTTATGTGTGCATCTCAAGAGCAATATTTTGAGATCTCAACGCCAAGGTACGTATACTGGTCTACGATCGGTAATTCATCTTCTCCCCACTTCCACTCACAAGTTACCGGACTCTCCTTATCTTCGTTACATACAACTACTGCGCACTTTTTACGTTCGCCGTCACTCTCCACTTCCTGGTGTACTCTAGCGCCTTCTCTATTTGTTTCTGCAGTCCATCGAGCGTTTGTGATATGCAGACGAAATCATCTGCAAACATCAACCCCGACACAGTATCTTCCCCCACCGTGACCCCCTGCGATGCTGCTTCTACTGCTACTATCATGTCATTAATATATACCTTGAATAGGTTAGGTGATAGCGTACATCCCTGTGCAACTCCTTGTAGGATATCAACGTACTTCGATATTTCCCCGTCCAACATCACAGCACTTCTCGCACATTCCGTCATCTTCATCATTCTCCACACCTCTCCTCTTATCCCTATTTCCCACAACTTTTTCTACAGCCCATTTCTCCATACTGTATCGTAGGCCTTCTGTACGTCGTACATGCAAAAAGAAACAGTACGTTGTTAGCCCCGCGTGTTGCCTGCCTTGGGTTATCTTACCTAATATGTACACATGGTCGACGCAGCTACGGTTTGGCCTAAATCCTGCTTGCCCTTCGCTAATATTTTCTT
>MEHQ01002322.1:96681-115700 GCA_008828725.1 Saccharina japonica | reverse complement strand
GGGGGGGTGGTACAAATTATCATGCATGGCCGAAGTCGTATGACCATAGACCCTTGCATCGCTACAATGCCGGGACGGCACGTCGGGTTATAATCGACGAGGCAGACATTGCTAGCACCAAGCGCGAAGCGCCGTGGGGTGTTCGGCGAGTCGCATGAAGGGTCAGCTGCATCCTCTACTAAGAACCGCTTGTGAGGCGGACTTTGTTGCGTATGGATGGCAGCGTCGAACTCATTGATTTTTTTTTTCCGGTGTGGCCACTTCCAGGGACAGCAAAGGGGGGGGGGGGGGGGGGGGGGGGGGGGGGGCTCGGCTGTTGTTTTTTTCGTTACGCGTGCTACGATACAGTAGTGGTCCCTATCTAGTGCCAGTTGCCCCCTATACGGGTAGTGCCAATGAAATCGTAGTGTGCGGAGTAGTGCCGGTTGCCGGTAAATTTAGTTCCTGTACTGCTGCTGGCTGGCTCACACCGGCACTACATAGGGACCACTATTCCTGTAGAGGATAAAAAAACACTTTTTAGCCTAACCATTTCTGAATGACAGGCGGGGCAGGCGCCTTATCTGAGGAACTATCTATCAATAGTATCGTTGGAATCCAGTTGTGAAAATTTCGTCCGAGGGGGGTGTGTAATATTTTTATCACCCGGGTGTGATGAATAAATGACGGGCTGGGCAGGCGCCTTATCTGAAGAACTACCCAATTATCGTTGGAATGCCATTATAACCTAATATCGTTGGAATCCGGCTTTAAAAACTCGTCCGAGGGGTCTGTTAGCTTATCACCCGGGTGCGATAAAGGGTGTGATAAATGACGGGCGGGGCAGGCGCCTCATCTGAGGAACTTCCCTATATCGTTGGAATGCCAATATAACCTAATATCGTTGAAATCCAGCTTTGAAAATTCGTCCGAGGGGGAGGTGTTATCTTATCACCCGGATGTGGTAAAATGACGGGCCATGATAACCTAGTATCGTTGGAAGGCCATAATAACCTAGTATCGTTGGAATCCAGCTTTGAACATTCGTCCAAGGGGCGTGTGTCATCTTATCACCCGGGTGTGATAAATGGTGTGATAAATGACGGGCGGGGCAGGCGCCCTATCTGAGGAGTTACCCAATTATCGTTGGAATGCCATTATAACCTAGTATTGTTGGAATCCAGCTTTGAAATTTCGTTGGAGGGGGTGTGTCATCTTATCACCCGGGTGTGATAAATAAATGACAGGCGGGGCTGGCGCCTTATCTGAGGAGCTACCCAATACCGTTGGAAGGCCATTATAACTTAGTATCGTTGAAATCCAGCTTTGGAAATTCGTCCAAGGGGGGTGTGTTATCTCATCACCCGGGTGTGATAAATAAATGACGGGCGGGGCAGGCGCCTTACCTGAGAAGCTACCCAAATCGTTAGAATACCATTATAATCTACTGTAGTATCGTTGGAATCTCGCTTCGAAATTTCGTTGGAGGGGGTGTGTTAGCTTATCACCCGGGTGATACGGTTTTCACATAATATATATTATACGTATAACATGAAGCTTCATGCCTCGCTCGTAAGCCAGCGACTACGGAACAACTGGTACATACCAGGTGCTGCACACATGGACAAATACCGAGTACAATAGCCCGTGTTGACGAATACAATAACCCGTGTTCTTCCGATGATTGGTCAACTTCTCCCGTACATATATGCATACACATGATAACTACTGTAAACAGCACATTTTCTCGTTCCTCCATAATACTACGCATTTACATTCATACATGGTGTATGTATGTATCATATGATATGATACAATATTTCTGACCTTGCGACGTTATCGAAGTAGTAGGAGGCGGCGTCCAAGAGCCAGTACCTATTCCGCTCGTTGTACGTCGCCTGCACCCCCTTGTCCTTCCACAGCAACGCTATGTCCTGCCGCACCAACACGGCAGCAACAAACCACGGGGGACGAGGGAAAGAGGTTTGGCGTACGTAGGCGTTAGAGGTCGGACCCATGTTTGAAAACGATATGATATCATATTTGATATCATATTATATTATAAAGAAACATGATACTGATATGATATGTAATATATATGCGAAGTATATATCATATCATATCATGTGATGTGATGTGATGAGTGATATGATATATACGTGGATTGGGTCCTTGAAATCTACTATGGGCTATATACGAAGTATGACCCTAAAAATGCGGCGGATCATGTACTAGATAAAAGCCCATAACAGCTTGAAATCATCCGGATTTTGACAGTTTCGTGTGTGACGCCATCGCTTTGTGCCAAATTCACGATATATATAATATATATATATATATTATCATACTTCGAATTATAATATCAGATCATGGCATAGCATAACATAGCATAATATCATGTGATATGCGATATGATATGTAGACTGGGGGTGCTTTTCATAAACCAACTTGATTTACAGTACCATCATCAATCATATCAACAATAACAATTGCCCCTTTCGTTCTTTGATATTAATATTGATAATGATACTGATATATATCATACCAGGTATCATGTATCGCATGTTATATCAATATTCATGATATTGATACCGACCTCTAGTAGGCCGGGCGGGGGGGTGGGGCTGCAGATTGAGGTTGGGCTTAAAGGCGTGAGACGGTATTTTTTGGGGGGCCCGGGGGTGGGGCTACAGATTGAGGTTGGGGCTTAAAGGCGGGTATTTTTGTTTTGGGGGGGGCGCGGGGTGGGGGCTGGGAGGCGGAGTGGGGGGGTGTCGGGATGCTCGGTTAGCGAGGAAGGGTAAGGAGGGGGGGGTGGGGGGGGGGGTGTACTTCATATTCATGCATGGCCGTAGTCGTATAGCCATAGAGAGGGACATTCTACAGTGGGTACCCCTATTTAAGAGCACAGGCCGAAAAAAAAAATCTCAACCCCTTAAGAACTGGTCCCACGAATTTGGGGACAAACTACTTGGAATTAGTGGGGGACATTTTTTTTCAGTTCTGAATGGGTTAACTACTGCTAGCCTTCTCTATTATCTTATCCGCAGTGGGAAATATAAAAAAAAAAAAAAAAAACAACAGCTGTGAGATCGAGGATTTCGTCGAAACTCATTTATATATATAGGTTGACTTAGTGTAGGCGGGATAAGCCGATTTGGCCTCTCTCAAATGTACTATTCTCTTATATAGGGTACCCTCTCTTAAGTTGGGGTGCCCACTGCTGTACCATGATATTAGTTCAACCTATATCGTGTCCCTCTCGTAGGTGAAAACTAATTATTGCCTTGAATTACTGTAGTAAAATCATGAATTATTTCATTTCTCCTATCGTGTCCCTCGTAGCTAATGAATGTCGTGAATTAGTATGAACTACTCAATTTCCTCCCCTTCCATGAAAAAAATATGTCGTACACTACGAATACTATTTGATCATTGTGCGATGCTTTCGGTATTGTCTGTCTCACAGAGTACCGTATACTTTAATCAAGATAACACACTACCAATTTGACGGATTTCGGAGCCGGGTTTCTCCGAACCAAGGATGATACACACAAAAAAGAAAAACGAAGTACAATATTTCGTCACGAGATATTTCCATTGATAAGACAACATCTCTCTGCCGTTTGCACTCTCCGTCACGATATTGTATTTAGTTCCATATTATTATTCCATTTGCCATCTGACAACGTGCAGCTCATAAGTTCAATCATACCATTCACATATGCTTATCATAATCATCCCTGAATACTTGACAAACTTACGTACCAACAATGCAGTCCCCCTTACGAATGCCTTTACCGATTCGTCGCCGACATTTGCGCCAATCAAGTCTAAAAGGAAGGGTGACACGTACTAGACGCATCTCCCGGAACTTATTTCCATACATAATAAAACGCATCTCTTGGTAGTGTTTGCACTCTCTTGGTAGTGTTTGCACTCTCCGTCACGAGATATGTCTTCCCGCAGACAAGAACAACATCTCTTTGGGCGTTTGCACTCTCCCCTACTGCCGAGATAAATCGGCTTGATCGTCCGGAAGGGGGGGGGGGGGGGGGGGGGGGGGGGGGGGGGATGGGGGGGGTGTCGGGGGGGGGGGGGGGGGGGGTGTGGGGGCGGGTGTTACAATATCACCGGGGTGTGATAGCACTCTGGACGGGAATATAGGGAGCGTTTAAACTTCAATAAGAATATGGACGTGTCCACGAGTAATCGGTTTTTCGTGGGAGTGGGTTGTGAAGGGCCGCATCTTCGATCCCTTCTCCGACTTCTCCGGATGAGCTTGGTTCCTGTCTGAGTTTTGTATGAATCTGTATATACGGCACTTCAGGGTGGGCTAGTGTTATGGTATATCCCCTCTCCCCTGTGGCGGCGTTATGATTTGTAGCAAGTATCCCCTTATCATACCTGGCAGGCGTTATAGAAACGACTGCCTGGGAGGCGAACCTCTCGTCCCTTCGTTCAGAAGACATCTCGGCGAGAGCAAGGGACTAATACAAGGGCTGTATCGTTCAAGCAACGTTTGTGTGAGTGACTTGCAATAGAGCAAGAGGCACACCTGCGTATGTGGCAGTAGTCGGTCCCTAGGTCCCGTTAGCACATGGACGTCGTCTACTCTACTCCACTCCACTCCTCTACTCTTTTCCACTCTCTTCTTCTCAATTTCTCTTGAATTTCTCTGAGCAATCTTCTTTTCCAATATGGCCACAAAAGCGTCTTTTCAAACCACGACTTTTCTTCTTTCTTCACAAGTGATCGTCACAGACACTTCGGTGCCGCCTCTGCCATCTCTCTTCACAGAGACAGAGCCTCGACGCATCCTCATTCTTTCAGGTCCATGCCGCATACTGCCATATCTTTTCACAAAATACCAAACGATCCTTACATTTTCCGTCCCGACTCGTACACGGGCAGTTTGTGCGCACATAATAACTTGTATCTCTCTTGCGTGGAAGTAAGCAGGACGGACACTACTGTAGATTGCGCTCATGTTGTTTTGGGGTGTATAAAAAGAACGGTTCAGTAATTGATACACGACACGAGGCGGAACGTGAAAGTGTGGAGGGCTTAACCCCTTAAGAACTGGTCCCACCTACATATTTGGGGACAAACTACTTGGAATTAGTGTGGAATATGTTTTTCAGTTCTAAATGGGGTAAGCTTTATATTATTACCCATCCGCCGGAAGATGAGAAAAAAGAAAAAAAAAGTTCAGTGTGAGTAGTTTTTTATACTGCTGTATACACTACAACCTTGGCCCAGCTTTCGAAAAAAAAATCGTTGAAAAAACACTCGACCTTAAACCCTATGGTAACCCTATTTACCCACATTTAGGACTACAGCAGTCCCGTTTTGTGGACAAAACACTTGGAATTAAAGTCGGATTTAGGTTCGTCTTGGAATTAGAGTGCAGTACTAAAGAGAGTTAGCCCCTACTGCCCTGGGGAACAAGATTATTGGTGTGAAGGAAGAGGCACGCGCTACGGTAGGGTTTTTGCCCTCGAAGGGTAGCATCTAAATATTGTTTATGAGCCTCCACACTATTAATAATAGTCGGTAATAGTTGGTAATAGTTAGTAATAGTCAGTAACAGTCATTATTAGTCAGTAATAGTCAATACTGGTCAGTACTAGTCAGTGGTAGGTAATAGTCAGCATTAGTCAGTAATAGTCGGTAATAGTTGGTAATAGTCAGTATTAGTCAGTAATAGGTAAAAGTCAGTGGTAGTCAGTGATAGTCGGTAATACTCAGCCAGAAACAGTGTGGCCAAAAAAAAAAAGGTACAGCAGGATGTACCCCTTACATCGGATCACGCGTCACAAGCGTAATTAATGGAGGAGACTGATCGCAACCATGTTTATCCACAAAAGCCGCGCCAAATTTCGTAAAAATTCCACTGCAAAATGGTGAGAAAGACAAAACACACAACCTGGACAAGGCTGATGGGGGCTTAATTAAGCGCAGCGCTCTAACAACAAACACACAACACAAACAACACACTTGCACGATGCTGGGGTCAAGCTCGGCGTCCTCGCTTAAGCGCAGCGTTCTAACACCAAAGACACACACGCACACACACCCACACACAAACACCCACACCACACCCACACACACCCACAACACAACACAAACAACACACCTGCACGATGCTGGGGCTAAGCTCGGCGTTCTCGCCGAGCTTGACCATGCGAGACCCGGCCGCCGCCGCCTCCCCCTTAAGCTCCACCCCCACCAAGGCGGTTGCCTCCACTATCGCCTGCATGCACTGGACCGTATTTCGCCGGATGGCCATGCCGTGCATCTGAGCAACCACAGAACCAGTTATAGTTACGGGTGAGTGCACGCGGCGCGGCAGCGGCAGGGGAGCGAGGCGGGGGGGGAAGGGGGGGGGGGGGGGGGCGGGGGCGAGACAACATGGTTGGTGCGTGCGAGTATATACCGAGTGAAGGGAGAGGTTAGGTGATATAGCAACTAATGGGGGTATGACCCCCTCCTTTTTTTGGGGGGGGTCATACCCCATACGTAGTGTAGCAGTTATTCGAGGAAATTCATGGTTGAGGGTCACTGCGTACTATAAGTAATAAGTAGACGAAAAAAATGAATCGTGACCGTAAGCCTCGTATAAGCAGATCAGACCCAATATCAACCATTTGGTTACGTAGCATTGTTCTCCCTTTTGTCTCGTTGCGCAGCCAGTGAAGTGTGTGTGTACAGAGTGCCAACCATTTTTCTCTCGAAAAAGTTGGTAAGCCCGACCTACTGATGTGTACCGAGTACTGAGTGCTGCTATTAATACACCGAGTACCGGTGCCTGACGAAAACATGGTTGGTGCAAGACAGCATGGTTGATGCGAGACAACATGGTTGGTGCCTGACGAAAACATGGTTGGTGCATGCGGGTACTGCACCAATAACATTCAAGAGCTTACCACAACACTGGACATTATGGTTGACGCACACTATATTAATATTAACAGTAATCTTGATATTTAGTACAAGACGAAGAGGACTGCTCATTATATGAACACGTTTAGCCCTCGTATACACTGGTCGATTCGGTTGGGGCTAATAGCGTTATCAAAAGTCAAAAGACCACAGAGCAGTACATACTAATATTAATAGTTTCATTAATTAATATATTATATGCACTGCAGGGTCTTGTCAAACCATTTTCTCGACCATCTGTTGGTACGTCAGCCACCCTCACAAAAAGGCGCGCGTGCGCGACAGGGAGAGGAGCCAACGTGACCACCTCATACATACATATTTTACCGTTTCAGTTGGGCTAAAGCATCAACACACAAGAAAGCACAATTCGATGCGAGTCGGCGAGGGAAGAAAGGGCTGAAGGATGTCTTCTCGAGATAAAAATACAAGGCAAGGACCGTCATAGTGGGAGGAGACGAGGGAGAAGAGCCTACTTTGTAACCCCGGATCCGAGTTACGCTTAATACGGGGGGAACGTAGTAATCAGGACCAAATATGGTTAGTAAAAATACTGCAAAAATGTAGGTTTTTGTGTATGTGATATGTGATAGCTCCTGATTATTATGGTCCCCCGTAATCCGTAATAGGGAGGAGAGAAAAAAAGGGCGAATATATTAAAAAAAAATGGGATGGGAAAACAAAAAAAAAGAAGAAAAAATTGCACACCCTCTGGAACGAATTTTCGGCCCGATCACCCTCGGTACCTTCCAAACCACTACCGTTTCTATACGCTAAATGATGATTGTCTCGACGAAGGGGATGAGTGCAGACAACGAGCGATAGGCCTTCGTATGGAAGAACCTCGAAGAGACCTTTTCCAAAAAAAACTCGCGAGTACCGAGCCCGCGAGCCAAAGGGCCTACGTAACAAAAACAAGAAACACACACGCATTTTTTTTATAGTTTGTCATCACTCCTTAATGACAACAAAACTGCGAAAAAAAAATCGTCAAAATACCAGTACCAGTTACATCGGGACTTAGTTATTGACTCGCGAGTCCGAGGTCTTTGTTTTTTCATCTACAGAGTCCCTAAGGTGCCAGAAGCCTGAAATGACTGAGTACTCGCTAGTCCCCACGGTGCCAGAAGCTGAAACGACTGAGCACTCGCGAGTCCCCACGGTGCCAGAAGCTGAAACGACTGATTACTCTCGAGTCCCCAGGGTACCAGCAGTTGAAATGGCTGAGTACTTGCGAGTCCCCAGGGCACCAGAAGCTGAAACGACTGATTACTCGCGAGTCCCCAGGGTACCTACCAGAAGCCGAAACGACTGATTACTCGCGACTCCCCAGGGTACAAGAATTTGAAATGACGGAGTACTTGCGAGTCCCAAGGGTAGACTGAGTACTCGCGAATTCCCAGGGTACCAGAAGCTGAAACGACTGAGAACTGCTGAGTCTCCAGGGTACCAGAAGCTGAAATGACTCAGTACTCGCGAGTCACAAGCACAGACTGAGTACTCGCGAGTTCCCAGGGTACCAGAAGCTGAAACGACTGAGTACTCGCGAGTCCCCAGAAATTACTGAGTATTCGCGAGTCCCCAGGGTACCAGAAGCCAAAACAACTGAGTACTCGCGAGTCCCAAGGACCAGAAGCTAAAATGACCGAGTACTCGCGAGTCCCCAGGGTACCAGAAGCTGGAAGGACGGAGTACTCGCGAGTCCCAAGGGGAGACTGAGTATTCGCGAGTCCCCAGGGTACCAGAAGCTGAAACGACTTAGTACTCGTGAGTCTCAAGGGTACCAGGGACTGAATGAAATCACTGGAACCCGCTGGTGCTGGTACTCTGACGACCTTTGAAAGTTACTCCAGCATCTTGCGTTCTTCTGGTGATCTTCTTGGGTCAGTACCTTCTTATGAGTCACATGTCACATGTCTCATTTTGGGATCCGTTTCGGTTTTTTTCATTTTGCGTTAACACATGTTTTTCTGGCGGTGTTTTTGTTGTGCTCTTTTCTTTCGCACCCGGGGGGGGCGGGGGGGGGTACGTTCAAGCGTTCAAGTTGCCGTTTCATCTGCTTTTTTCATCGATTCATTTTGGATAAATCACATTATTTTTTGTCTTTTTTTTCCCTCTGCCTTCAGAGCAGTTTTGTCACCACGAAAAACGCATGACATCCCTCTCGTAGGATGAAAAATCAGGACGGACACTTGGTGTGTGTTGTCTGCCAACGATGACGTTGGGTCACGTATAATACGTAGAAAGTTCGGGTAAACGAAAGTACAAAGAAGGGACACCAAACACTCTGAATATACCAGAGAGCCTATGGGCTTCGACTTCGTACCCTTTATTTATGATTATGATTATTATTATTATTATCTTTCGTATACCCTTCATTTATTGTCATGTGTAGCAGTTTATGTGTAGCAGTTCGACGCGAGTCGACGAGGGAAGAAAGGGCTGAAGTCTTCGCGAGATAAGAATGCAATGCACGAACGAACGGTACACAGTGGGGATGAGGGAGAAGGTATGGCTTTGTGACCCCGGATCTGAGTTAAGAAGGCATTAATATTTACCAGATATCATATTATATACCACTTTGATCCGAAAAATAAGGACCATTTTTATTGAATATTAACATACAAAAGGTCCCTTATATTTCGGTTCAGAGTGGTATACTTCGTACATTGGAAGCAGAGAGAAAAGAAGGGCCAAGAAAAAACAATGGGATGGGGAAAAATATATATATAAATAGCAATAACCCACACCAGGTAGACTTTATTTCGGGTTTGGGCATTGGCACAATATACATGCTGCCAGTAGATACGAAGCTACTGGCAGTCTGGACCTTACTTGGTGTCATAGCCCATACTTCAGGGGGCTGGGCACTGACACAAAGCATTTAGTGTCACAGCACGTCCTTTAGGGGCTGGGCACTGGCACTTACACCTGCCAGCACTGGCAGACCTGCCAGCACTGGCAGTCGCCTGTCGTCTTCGTACCCGGCGCTACATACAGTGCTACGTGGCTGCTTGAGCCTGTCAGTACATGCTGTCTGCCAGTATACACTGCCAGTAGATTTGGTATTACGTATACACGCCCAAGAAACACGCCATGTTATGTCACGGGAACCCCTCAAAATGAGTTTCGGAAAGAGGGCAGACGGATAAAGAGACATCTCGTAAAAGGAATCTGCGACAACGATGGACGAAGCAAAGCCCCCCGAGACAATGATAGCACGGGCTTGCGGACGCCGCCGCAGCAGCAGCAGCAGCAGCTGCTGCTGCTGCTGCTGCTCGCTTTGTTTTGTTTTTGCCTCTGGCGGCGCCTCCAGCCGCCCCCCCCTCACCAGCCGAGGGGGGGAGGGGGCGATTGGCCCCGCTGAGCTCGGCCGCCTTGTTTCACTCCGCGTTATACAGTAGTAGTAGTAGTAGTAGTGGTCCGTCTATATTAGTGCCGGCATGCGCCAGCCAACAATACCGGCACTATAGCGGCAACCGGCACTACTTCTCCGCACGCTGCCTACACTGGTTAGTCCCATGTGCCAAAGCGATTTCACAGGCACTATATATACATAGCGGGCAGTCGGCACTATTAATAGTAAGCCGGCACTGTAGAGTGGCCACTACTACCACGACTGTACTCGCTATACAGTACCGGCCCGCTCATAAAAAAAGGAACTCACAAGAAAATCAGCCTGAACAATTGAAAAAAAAAAAACAAGAAAGCTCTCGGCCTATGTAGTCAGTGCATATGATACCGTATAACACGGAAGATAACACACCCCCTCGGACGATTTTCCAAGCTCATTTTCTCGACAACCGAGAGAGTGCGAATGCCGAGCGGTGCGTGCGTCTATGGACAGATCTCGACGAGATCTTTCCAAAACGACCGTTTTCGTTGTGGGTGCCCCCCTGGTTGTGGAGAAAATCGACAAAAGGAAAATCGTCCGAGGGGGTGTGTTATCTTCCGTGTTATACGGGTAATAAGCTTTTTAGGAGAGTAATCCCTTCCTGTGGCTGGTCTGGGCCCAAGGCACCATTCATTGTGCAGCACTACGTAGGAAAACGTGAACTGTGCCTATATTTCCGGACAGAGTTGGTATACAGAGTAGCCCCACCGTACTCTGGACGACGTAGAGCCTTAACCCCTATTAACCCTTTTAGAACTGCAGTCCCGTTTTGGGGACAAACCACTCTAATTCTAAGTAATTTGTCCCCAAAACGGGACTCCAGTCTGCCATAAGGGTTAAGAACTGGTCCCACGTAGTTGGGGTAAAACTACTTGATATTAGTGTGGGATACGTTTTTCAGTTCTGCATGGGTTAAGAATGGGCCTGTTTTAACCCATTCAGAACTGAAAAAATGGCCCCTCACTATTTCCAAGTATTTTGTCCCCAAATTCGTGGGACCAGTTCTTAAGGGGTTAAAACAAAAAAACAAAATACTCACGTAACCACTGCTGCTCCACGCGGATCTCCCGCACTCTGAAAAGCGGCTCGGAATTCCACCACCAGGTGGAGAGCGGCGAACCGTTCGTTCACTGCGGGAAGGAACCCTGCGGATGGATATCGTCATCAGGAGAGGGAAGTCTTCGAGACGCTCCGAACCGAGAGTGTAGGGACAAGTCCATCCTGCTGGACGCCACCCATGCAGACCCCGCAAGCGCAGGCTACGTACACACACCTGCGAGGAGGCAGTGCTGATCACGATGGATCAGCCACCTCTACGAGTACCCCCAAGGCGAGCAAGCGTCAACACTACGTACGCTCGTCCGGGACAACATGTGTCCTCGGACAAACGAAGCCATACACTCGCCACTTTAAGTGGTGAAAAAATTAGGGGCGCCTCGGGTACGAGTGAGAAGGCAGCACATTCGTCGACCAGCTACGAGCGTAGCAGCTAGCGTCGCCGTGGGGGGGAGGGGTGGTGGAATCCACGGCGAGGAAGGGGGTTGGTGAAGGAACGCCTACTCCAAATAAACTCGGTGACCACGCAGGTCGCCTTTTCGAGGAAGGCGTCCCGGTTCAAGCTCCGGCTTAGGGACCGCCAGGAAACAAGAAGGAGCACGGGGGGTGGGGGGGGATGACAGCTTCAATGAGTTATTATAATTTCTGGTGTGGCCACTTCCTGAGACAGCAATGGGAGCACTATGGGAGGGGGAGGGTGACAGACCCACATCGATGGCGTGGGGATGGAGCTTGGATGCAACTTGAAAATTAGAATAGAAAATAGGTGAGAAGAAAGGAGTAGAGACAGCGAATAGAGTACAATTACGAGACAAAGCTCAAGCCGGAAGTATATACTACTGTAACTATATGTACAGAAGGGAGTAGATGTTGTGCAGATATTAATACTCGTATACCTGGTATACCCGTAGCTCTTTTTTGTTTCTGTGCCTTTTTTTCTTTCGGAGTGTTCATGAGTGATAAAGGTTGAAGCTGTCTCATGTTTGGTTGCTATACATTGCCGGATGGCAAGGATAATCAAAACGACTTCAATTTTGTTTCTTTGGAATCGACTTTAATTTCGTTTTTTCATGAAAAATTCAAAAATACAAGTTTGGGTGCCGAAAATCGTGTACCAGGTACCAGTGCCCGGCGATTATCATGAAGGTATAAAACAGTGCCCGGCGATTATCATGAAGGTATAAAACACAACCTGCGTACGTACGTACAACGTCACCGTACTATTCCATCGTCCGTTCGTACGTTGGTTGCGTATTTATACGCACGAAACAACCGACCGTGCGTACGTATAAGCTTAACCGCAGAGGGGTCAACATCAACAATCGATTCATATATCGACCGTCCGCGTGCCTGTCGGCTACAGAGGCCGCTACCTGCTGCTTGCCATGGTGTACCGTACGACCGTACGGTATGATACGTCTGCGATACCTGGTAGGTTTAATACTGATTGTAAAATAGTACTCGTAGCGCGTACGTGAAAAATAGATATAAATGCAGTGGGGGTCCCCCAATAAGGCGGTATCCCCATATAATAAGGCGGTATCCCGATATAAGGCGGTCAAAATCGCTTGTTGCGACTGGAGAATCGCACTCATAACATGGAACGAATAAGGCGGCTTCCCTCTATAAGGCGGTTATATTGCCCTGGCACACCACCGGCTTATTGGGGGGCCCCTGCGGTGTACCACTTGAAACCCATCATTTATATATTCATACGTGGGTCGCGGTCGCAGCCTCGGACGAAGAACCCGTAACCGTTCTACCAGAAGCTTTCTGTCGTATTAATAATCGTGGCTGCAAATATAAACTTCACGGTGTTTTACGTAGACGTTTGGACAAACGCTATTAATAACAGCAATGCGT
Organism: Saccharina japonica; assembly: GCA_008828725.1. NCBI lineage: Eukaryota > Phaeophyceae > Laminariales > Laminariaceae > Saccharina > Saccharina japonica. The sequence continues at coordinate 102,463 of MEHQ01002322.1, read as the reverse complement.
CCTGTTGAACACGTAGTAGTAGCGGAAAAATGTGACACGTATCGTACCAACCAGGTATGAATACTCGTAGCAACTTTATACTGACCAGCAGGTAACACGCACCACGCAACACAAAAAAAGAAAAAAAGCCAGGACGAACCTTGATAGTTGACCTTCCTATGGTAGCTATTTAGGCACTCTGATTGGCTAAGGATACTATACTGGCAGTATTAAGGCAATCTGCTATAATAAGGATTTATAAACCGCGAGTCAATCAACTTGAAGTTTTTGCCCGAATCCACCTGGCTGAAGTCTTTCCAAACATCCAAGCCGGCCAAGTCAACCTCTAGAGTCTTAGCAAGCACAGCATCCAAGCACTGGCCACTGGTACGTATAGGGTTCGGTCGCCCCGGTGGGCTAGCAGGTAACCACGAAGCTTGTTAGCGTCAAGGTCACGAGTTCGAGCCCCCCCGTGTGCATGCTCGTGGGGACTTTTTCTCGCAAAAAATCTTGACTAGCCGAAAGCGCGAGAGCGTGAGTTAGCAAAAATCGATGAAAATCGACGAGCGTTGGGAAGGTTGAGCCCTCTGCGCGATAAAAAAATCAAGGCAAGAACCGTAGTGGGGGAGGAGGGAGAGGAGCCTACTTTGTGGCCCCGGATCTGAGTTACGGCTAGGGAGGGAGAAAGATAGAAGTGTGAAGATAATAAATGGGATGGCACAAAAAAAAAATAGGGTTCGGGTTGGGGAACATCAAGGTGTTTCCACCCCTCAAAAAAGCACACGTAATACATACCTGGTACCTGGTGTAGGCTATATACTTCGAAGTATATATATGTACAGCGATACCATAATTTTTTATACAGATCATACCACTGTGTCCCTAAATATAAGGACAGTTTGTATTGAATATTATAATAAATACTGCCCTCACATTTGTAGACAGAGTGGTATACGAGTAACCATTATCTCACAGAGAGAAACACATTTATATCTATATACCAACTCCGGGGTTTGTGCTTGGCGCCTGAAGCTGACCCTCCGACCCGAACCCTAACCCTAACCTGAACCCTATGCCAGTGGTCAGTGCTGGGATGCTGTGCTTCGTCAGACTCTAGGTTGACTCTCCGGCGTGGATGCTGAGCTTGGAAAGACTCTAAGTTGACTCGGGATGCTGTGGCTGGTGGCTGGGAAAGACTCCAAGTTGATTGAGCCGCGTAAAGCATACCCTAAGCCAACCAGAGTGCGTAATAGCTACCTTAGGAAGATCTACTATCAACTATCATGCTTTGTCCACCACTGCTTCGAACTGCGACGTTTGGCGACGCTGCCCGGTCCGTAAATTGCCCGTGCACGTAATACACAATACGTGCTGGACAATGTGAAGAACACACACGTATGATATACCTGGTATCACCTTTATGCATACCAAATGCGACTATACTTCTGGTACGCGACACGCGACTACTCGTCCCTCGCCCTTTTAGAACTGCAGTCCCGTTTTGGGGACAATCCACACTAATCCTAAGTAATTTGTCCCCAAAACGGGACTCCAGTCCTATAAGGGTTAAAAATGTGGGAAGAAAGGGAGCGGTGGGTTACTCGTATATATATTATACTATGAATGAAATTGACCTTGTCAAGTATATCCTCCCGATTTGATAGGATACGTATATACACATCGTACATATGTTACATGTATATACGACAAAGAAAAACGTAAGTACCCGCTCTCAGCTCTCAGCCACCCGCCACGCGCCGGGTACGCCAATACGCAGAATTCTGCATACGATTTGACATCATATTTACATGATACGTGCATTTTATTCGTTCGTTCGTTTGTTGTAAAACGGATTTGCGCGCTATATAAAGACTCGCCTTATATTTTTTCCCCGGGCGGGCCTCTTGCTCGTGCTATCTATAGACCACAACATATGGACGGAAATATAAGGGGCGCTTGGTTTTGTATGAATAACCGAACGGTCCTTATGTTTTCGTCCAAGGTGGTAGACTACCGGGTATATTCGCTAAAAAATACCAGTACCACGCATCGTGGCTGTGGGGCTGCCGGCCGCAAGGCGGTGCGTGCTCCAGTTTGTTGCGCTCTTGCTCGCCCGCTCTCGTGCGGTGCCCGTCTCTGCCCCCCCTTCCCTCCTCCCCTCCCTAACCCCCCTTCCCCCTGCTCATGAAATGTCTCCCCCCGCCCAACCCGCCGGCTTGGCTCGCTCGTTCCGCGCCCCCGTATTTATCTCTACCTCCTATTTATAGTCGTAAATCATATCCGGGGGTCACAAAGTAGGCTCTTCTCCCTCCCCTCCCCCACTCGTACGGTTCTTGCCTTGCAATTTTTATCGCGAGAAAGGCTCCAGCCCTTTCTTCCCTCCCTCGTGGGCTTTTGCATCGAATTGCATTCACGACTGAATAATCAATGTGTGTGTTTATATGTAATATGTATGTACATATTTATATTCAAAACTTTGAGATTTTGGTACTCAACCCCTTAACCCTTTTCGAACTGCAGTCCCGTTTTGGGGACAATCCACACTAATTCTAAGTAATTTGTCCCCAAAACGGGACTCCAATCCTTTAAGGGTTAAGAACCGGTCCCACGTATTTGGGGACAAACTGCTTGAAATTAGTGCAAGAATTTTTTTTTTTCAGTTCTGAATGGGTCAAGAGAGGGAAACAATACGTAAAATAAAAAACAAGATGACCGAACAATCGGGGACGGTTGACGTTGAGGCATATGATACGGCCAGCCGACCAGCCAGCCGGCCGGCGGCACAAAGCAGCCCGGTATGCGGGGTCGGGAATAATAGAGTGCCAGGTAAATGTTCCAGGTAGTGCCCGATGATCAGTTTATACCGGTTCACAATGAAAGGAGGACTCCGGAACTAACAAGGAAAGGAGTTTTTCGTCGTATATAGACACTATATATTTAATACCTGGTAGTTTTTTTTTAATCATCCCATTTGTTATCTTCGCCCTTATTTTCTCTCTACTTCCTATACCAAGTATAGGCTAACTCAGATTCGGGGTCACCTATACATATTATAGGGGAGGCTCTTTCCCCCCCCCTCCTATACCAAGTATAGGCTAACTCAGATTCGGGGTCACCTATACATATTATAGGGGAGGCTCTTTCCCCCCCCCCGCTCCCCACGGCAGGCTATGTACCCCCCCCCGCTCCCCACTACGTACGGGGTACGTTCTTTCGTTTTCATCGCGAGAAGAGACTTAGAGCAATTTCTTCCCTCGTCCACTGGCGTCGAATTGCGCCTATACCCACGTTATGCGCTCTCAGCAGCCAATTTTGTTCAACATATATTATATCATACATCATACAGACATTGTGACAACGGATTCTAGATTACGGACAAGACTTATGTATCATAATCGTAACAACTGAATAACGAGAACACAATGTGTAATATATGACATGTTGCTTCGTACGTGGGTGTGCCGGATGTCGAGGGGTAGAAAAAAAAAGAACGGCTTTGACGAGGCTTTGATGTGAAGAACAGACACACACACACGATCTTGCTGGGCGATATGATAGACCACATACATCAGAAGCTCGGGATTACCACAACTAAATTTATCAAGATCGCTCTGAGGGTCCCAAATTGCGTCCAATACGATCTGAACAATATTACGCGTGATATCACGTATAATATACTGATAAAAACGTAACGTTTCGTCGGTTATGCTACTATTTTACCTATTTATTGATAATAAATTGACACGGATTCGGACAAAAATACGAAGTAAATAAACATTTCAAAAAAAAATACGAGTGGTTCGCTCGTATCATAGTACGGGGAACCACGGTAAATAGCGACCTACGGTAGAGCAAAAAAACTATAAATTTCACCATATTTACTACGGTAGCGAGGGTGGTCGAAATTTTTTTTTTCGACACCTCACGTCAAATTGTTCAACTTTCACGTTTTGACAGGGGGGGGGGGTACCTGAGACCATCCCCTCCCTCTACGCCTACACAAAACCTATATAAAACTGAACACAGGGGACGGTAGAGGGCCGTCCCCCCCCCCCTGCTTGATACAAGGCCTTCCATACTACTACAATACCAGGGGCGGCCGCAGGCCTATGAGCTGCAGCTGCGTAGAGAGGCAGCGACTGCAGCAGGAGAGTCGAGGGAGAGTAGTGAGCGGTACAAAGGAGCTATGAGCTCGATCGAAGGTGGACCAGAAGGTCGCGAAGAGTCGTGAGGATCCACAGGCTTGATGGATAAGACACTGCCTGAAGAAGTCGCGAACGGACGGGCGCCTCTATAATCATCGGGGTCAGTCCAGTCCAAGTGTTAAGTAGTGGGTCGACCGCCTTGATCGCCCTATACTCGCCCATGCCCTACTTCGTATACTTCGAGTTACGAGGTACGGCTGGTATATCTGGTTATCATATACTCGTATATACGGTACGTCACTGTGGTAGCCTCCTATACCATGTTTGCTGTTCCTTCACCGAGGTTGCAGCAGCATGGCTGCTCGCACAGGTTGAATCTTGGTATTACAGCAAGCAAGCAGTACGCTCGTTCGTAGCGCTTTCCGGCAGCTAACAGTACAGCAGTCGAACATTGCAAAGCCGTTGCTTCGTGTGTTTCTGGGTGGGACTTGATGCCGTATTTAAGACAGCCACGTACTGGTATTCCATACTGGTGGTGTGGGTAGACCTTTTACTCACAACTCGATACACTGTAAGTGCTGATACTCGTAGGCGACTACTTGCACGAGTAATTGCCCGGTCTGGCCCATACCGTAGCGGTACTCACAGTAGTATTAATAGTACCTCCTTAATTACTGGCACTGGCTGCTGTACGTGCGGAAGAATATTTATCTTTTGACTGTCGCTACAGGCAGTGGTAATCCTGGTAGAAACACTGCGAGCGTTGCTCGGTTGTTTTATGTTGGTGTCTGTTGGGGACGTGAGCGCCGTTTGCACGAACCACCCTGTACGAGTAGACAATCTACTGCTTCGTAATATATCCTGTACGCATACTGTCGGAGAGTGTGATGTTAGCGTCGCGAACGGTTACTTTGAATCTTGCTGCGAGGTTTGTATGCTGTCTCGTGCTACTATCAGACCTGTTGACACCAATACACATACAACCGATACTAGAACCGAAACACACGCTGGATTAACAACCGGATACCCACCCGTATACAACAAGGTATATTCGTACACCGAAAAAAAAAAAAAAAAAGTGTAATTTTTTTTTTTTCGGAGGCCTCTGGGGGGGGGGGGGTTAGGTGTATGATATCCAAATCCTCGGCCGCCCTTGACGGTAGAGCCAAAAAACTATAAATTTCACCATATTTACTGACAAAATTTGGTCCTATTTACTAGTATTTACTATGGCCCCCCCCGTAATAGTGGCATTTGTTTTTTGCCACTCAATTTCGACTCCAGGTTTTGCATTTTTACTGCTGCAATCGTTCAGCGACCTTAAGAACTGGTCCCACGTATTTGGGGACAAACCACTTGGAATTAGTGTGGGTTTCATTTTTCAGTTCTGAATGGGTTTATTATAACCTTCGGGCCGGTTGGGCTACTGTAGTGTGCAAGGCGCAAGGTGCAACGTCCCCCCCCCCCCCGGCTATATTCAACATGATACAACGTAAATACTACTACTGCTGTGAATACGGAATAAATACGTCGTCAGTCGTCAGTCTGCGACGGATAGGTTTCGCCGAGCCCAGATCCGAACTGAGCCAATCCAAGCCTGTGGTCTATCTCTCGTCCCCCCGGAGCTGGGGGGGGGGGGGGGGGGGGGGGGGGGGGGG
>MEHQ01002322.1:65917-96671 GCA_008828725.1 Saccharina japonica | reverse complement strand
GGGGGGGGGGGGAGGGGAGGGGCTGAGGTACTCGTTTGTTGCTTGCCTCAGTCATTTGACCATTGACCACGCATGCATCCCTTTCGAGACGGCACCGTTTGGGCGCTCTTTCCGTTGTTTTACATGCATCATATTTGTATTCATGCGTATTATAATCATACCATCACATTAAAAAAATGGCTACTCTTTTACCTCAAATGATTCAGGCAAGCAACAAATGAGTACGCCCCCCCCCCCCCCCCCCCCCCCCCCCGAAAGGGGAAGGGGGGGGTTCTGGGCGCGCAGTACACCACCACAATTACAAAGTACTAGTAGATATTAATAAGAATAGCGTCACCGGGTCGGAGATGTGGGTCTCCTCTGCTTTTCTTTTTCCATATGCTTTCGCGGAAAGCGGGGGGGGGGTTCTCATTTGTTGCTCGCCTTGCGGAAGTCATTTGAACATTGACCATGCATCCCTTTCGAGACGGAGAACCGGGGGAAGGGGCGGGGGGGAGGGAAGGGGAGAGGGGGGGGGGGGCGGGCAGCACCCCTTTGCTCCGCCCTAGGCCGACGCCACCACATACTCTGCAAAACTAGTGGGTGGTGAGTGGCGAGGCGAGGCGGTTGAGTCGGACCGCGACGACGGATTTGATCGGAGATGGAAAATTTGCTGTACTGCTCAGAATGACTACTTGCTGCTACGGAAACAAGAGGAGTACGTACGTATTATATGACACTCCAGAGTTTTTGGAGCCATGCCCTACCTGTTACACACAGCAGGCTAGATTTTTCATGAGTTAATGTGGGACAACAACAACAACAACAACAACAACAACACGATCAGTACGCACGTATCATATTCACCATGTAAAACATACAAAAAACTCGAAAAAACGAAATAAATTACCCGCAGATATCCGGCTCTTCGGATCGATTATCGTATCATATGTATAGATCATAGGAACAAAATAACGCTGCTGTGTTGCTCCTAGATTAAGAGACTTGAACACGAAATATCAGAATATACAAATTGTCATGATGGGCTCAGAATGGAATACGATGAGGCAACAGGATGAGGAGGGCTCGGCACGTCTTCATAGTCAGGTGTGTACAAAACTATACCAGGTATGTATATATGATGGTAACTGTTCTGTTGTTTTGTTAGTATTAATAGTGTGTCTTGTTTCGAATAGGGCAAAAGCCAAAAATAGGTATACCTAGGGTTTGTGTTAGAAACAGGGACGCAAAAGCGACCGCACGCCAACGAAGGGGCACATTATAACCAATGTTAGACAACGTGGAAACTACGTGAGACACTACGACGCACTCTGTACGTGGAACGTACTCATAGATAAACGATGTGTACGACGACGAGTCGTCCGCTTTCCGGTCATGAAACTCTCCACCTCTCCCACGTATAATCATTTTTTGATTAATATGTACAGCCGCAGCATCAGTATTCTCAGATGTTCAGAAAGTAATGTATACGACGAAGCAAAAAATACGCCTCCTGACTCAGCTCCGCGGGCGTTGTCGAAACTGCGAAACTGAGATCGAAAAAAAAAACGAAAACAACAAAAACAAAAACGAAGATGTAATTCGTATACCGGGCCTGGTTCATGATGTTATACGTACCAGGTATTATATTTATCGTAGTCACTACCAGGTACGCTCGAAGCCTGAGAAAGCTCAGCATAAACGAATATTTCGGATCATATCTTACAAATGCATGTGGCACAAGATCAGTGTCGCCACCCACCACACCAACCGCCAGTACCAACAAAAATAATAAAAACGGGCAACAACAGCAGCAGAAATACACACAGGCAAAGAAGGTTCCACAGCGGGGGAAAAGACAGCCCGAAAAGTCGGGGGGAAAAAAACAACAAGATCACCAAACTAATAACACTCAAAATCCGGGTCCTCTCGAGGAGTGGAATGCTACAAAATATCAAATACTAATCTGCCAGTCAGCACTATTAATACGACTATCTGTTTACATGCACACTATGTGTTTTTAGTTGTTATTAAACTATCTTAATTTTTTACATTTTTCACGCATCAGCATATTTGTCAGACTCCACCAGACAAGAGTACCTGGTACCTGGTATATTTTTTTCGTTTTCGTTTTTTCATTCTTCTCCTGCACCTCCAGCTTTGGTGAATTTGTGAGTAAAACCTGAAACTACTACTATTAATAGCCGACTCTCCCCTGCGGGACGTGTGCAAATACTTCGAAGTTCGAAGTACGCTTGAAACTCGCCAAATAGTAGAACCTGCAACCTGAAACTTAAATGCTTGCATGTTGCCTAAAAGGGCTGGAAGCTTGGCAATAAGCCTCGCACAAGTTTGTGTACTCGTTCGTGCACATTCCTCCTGCTCTTGTCACGATCAAAAGGCCACAAAACGATATCGTTATCATATCTACAACCTAGATACAGCCAGTAGGTACATCACATATATATACGATACGGTAACAATTGAAAGCAGCAGCATCTCGAATACCGTAACGTAACGCAGCACACAGTAGTAGCACAGGACACCTACTGTAATAAGAAACAGGGAATCTGGTCCAGGCTGGGTTTCTTATTTGAGAGAGGGTGCTTTCTACACTAATGTCAAGATAACGACTCCCGAATTTCTTATTTCATTCTAAATATCAGCCTGGCTTTCTTGTCAGCCTGTTTCTTATTAGGTGTCCTGTACTACTGTACTGTACTGGAGTCTACCAAAGGTGCGAGTATATGTGCAATGAATGATGCAGGATGCAGCAGCAGCAGACAGTAGTAGTGGCATTTTTCTGTTTTTAATATATTTTTCTTTTTTTTCGTTCGTTCTTTTTATCTCGTCTCTTTTCTGTTCTCCTGGAGGAATCGATGGGTCTGGCCGTCTGGTCTGTATCATATATTATGTAGGACATGTATGCATGAATTATATGTCCTGCTTCTCGTATCCAGTCTACAACACCTACCTACCATGCGATCGTTGCGTTTCTCTGCCTCGCAGTTTTGTGACCACAGGGGAGCTGGACGTGGAATTAGCACGGACAACTTAAGGCAGGGGCGCTTCGTGCCGGGTGTTGTATGATATATAGCAGAGAGAGGGTGGAAAGAAGAACCAACGGCCAATATATGAAGAACACACACACGACACAAGACACAAGATACAAGTCCATACTTTACATTTTACGGATGATGAATGAACAATGTCGTTTCGAATATTTCTTTCTTCGGATTCTCCGTTCTCGGTTCTCGGTGCGATCATCGTGGATGTCAATATTTCAATTCGATTCAGGGCCCTCGCCCCAGCCGCAACCCACCACTGGTCTATAATCACCGAGGGGACGGGGACACACGCTTCAAAGGTATGTTTATTTCAGACTATTTAATTTCAATTTTAATTAATTTTAATAATTTCTCCCCCCACAAATAGACGCACACTTCCTGAATTCTACAGCCTCAGATTGTGTCCTCCTCATACGGGATGTACATCCTACATGAGGAGATATAAAATCCGTAAGTACGCGCGATCGAAGTATTACACTCCAGCTACGAAGCAAAGATGAGTTTCGACGAAATCCTCGAGCTCACAGCTGTTGTTTTTTTAATTTTTCAAATATGTACCAGGGTATGTGTTTTTTCCCATCCTATTTACAGTACATACAGGACACCAAATAAGAAACAGGAAATCTGGTCCAGGCTGGATTTCTTATTTGAGAGAGAGAGGGTGCTTTCTACACTAATTTCGAAATAACGACCCTCGAATTTCTTAGTTTCCTCTCAATATCAGCCTGGCTTTCTGAGTAGCCTGTTCCTTATTAGGTGTCCTGTACTACTATTAATACTGTATCATCTTCACCCGTATTTTCTATCTCCCTCTTTAGTCGTAACTCAGATCCGGGGACACATCGTAGTATTAATAATAGGCTCTACGGTTCGTGGCCTGCATTTTTATCGCGAGCAGATTTCAGCACTTTCTTTCCTCGTCGACTCTTCTCGTCGAAATCACGTACCAGGTATATGATACACGACCAAGACAAAGGAATCATCTGTAGATCGTCATGTCAAATGGTGTACGGCAGCAGCGAGCGGTAGAGTATGGGCGGCAGAGGCGGCTGGCACCAGCCGTATAATTGCACGTACGTGCTGTGGGCTGTTAGATCTGCACGTACTTTTGCACCATCATTTTTGCACCATCTTTACTCTTGCTCCCCCCCGGACCTGATCCCACCCGGATCTGATCCCATTTGGCACCCTGCTCCCACCCACAAGGTGCAGAAATATAATCAGCCCTCCGCAGGAGCCGCCGGAGGCCCACTTGGCACCTCGATCCCATTTGGTACCCATGTAGGCCATACATATCTACAACAACTCCTGCTTAACATATAACCGTACTGAATGTACGGTGTAGATTCGTTAGACTCGCACGTACGTGCAAGTTCTCCGGAGCCGGGCGGCTGACGGTTGCCTTTCTTCACTTCGGTCCGAATCTATTACGTATGGGCTATGAGTGACCATCCTTTTTTTTAAGGATCATAGCCCATAGGTTCGAATTCTTGAAAGCTTCCTGGCAAACATGAACAACTTCGTGTTCAACAATCGACACGGACACTGACTGGGTGTGCTGGATGCAGATGTCGGCGGGTAGAAAGAACTACTTTGTACATTTGTTTGTTGCATGGTGGTGGGATCATATGATATGGCTGTGCTCGCTAGATCCTGTTTGGTTTCACATATCTCCCTTCATGGGCGATGATTCGGGTACGGGTATCAATGTCTAGACAACACACACGCAAATACATGATACGTATATATCTATCACTATGACACGAAATGTAGGAACCGTTAGCATATTGATAGTTAATGCGAACAGTCCTTATATTTCGGGTCAGAGTGATACATGATATGATATACAGAGTGGGTACCCCTATTTAAGAGTGGTGTGGGATATTTGTATTCAGTTCTGAATGGGTTAACTATTATTAATAGTAGCCTTCTCTCTCATCCACAGTGGGAAATAGATAGGTTTACGAAGTGTAGGCGGGTCCAGCCGATTTGGCCTTCACCCATTCATAACTGAAAAGCGTATCTCACACTAATTCCAAGTAGTTTGTACCCAAAAACGTGGGACCTAACTGAAAAACAATGTCCCACACTAATTCCAAGTAGTTTGTCCCCAAATTCGTGGGACCAGTTCGTAAGGGGTTAAGGGGTTAACCCTTTTAGAACTGCAGTCCCGTTTTGGGGACAAACCAGTCTAATTCTAAGTAATTTGTCCCCAAAACGGGACTCCAGTCCTATGTATAAGGGTTAACTACTACTTGCTGTGTAGTATTCTCTTGACGTACCCTGTAATAAGTCGTTCTTTGTTCAATGATATGACACGAATACAAATATACTGCTTTTAGTACTCGTATTTACTACCTGGTACGATATATTACTGCCCTGTAGTACACCAGTATACGTATCATAGGTACTCTATATACGTATGATATGGTAGGCACAGGAGATGTTTGGGTGTGCATTTACCCGTGAGTAAATATTATGCAGTACGTACGATACGTACAGAGTAATTAGTAATTAACATACGCGACTGTATTTCTTCCTTTAATAACAGTTGTAGATGCAGATGTCGACATCACACATCAAACACATCAATCAGTCAACAGTCAACACAACAAAGAACGGCCCGTCTCCTCTCTCTATCATATCTCTTTATCGCTCTCTCCTCCCTCCCCTCTCCCCCCCTCCTCCCCTCCCTCCCCTGTGTGAGTGACATTATAATCCCTCGTATACACGCGTGAGGCATTCCCAAATCCCTCCCTCACTCCCCCTCGCGTCCTGCCCTCTACTTCCTCCCTGCCCCCCCCCGCCCTCCTCTCCCCCCCTCGCTCCTCCGTCCTCCCTCCCCCACCTCGCCCACCCTCTCCCTCCCCCCCCCCCCCCGCTCCCTTCCTCCCTCCCTCCTTCCTCATCCGCCTCCTTGGACGTCGTCTCACCCTTTGTTCTGCGAGCGGTATCCCTCCCTTATAAATGCACTTCAGCTGCTTCAGCACCGTCGATTTTCCGGCCTCCCCCGGTCCAAGCAGAAGGATCTGATAATCTCACAACACAAGATCAAAGTGAAGGAGAAAAAAAGTCAAGAACCAAAAGCAAAAATGACCTATGATATGATATGTATAGTATGTACGAGTATTAGTATCTCTATAATTTTTACGGAGAATAAAAGCAAAAAAAAACACCAAAACACCAAAAACAAAATAAAAACAAACATACATGTGGAAAAAGGATCAACCTGTTAGAGATGACACCACATCGCTAATACAACCAAACAAACCGAAAAAATGACGAGCTTTTTAATACTAACATTCAGAGGGAGGGACATCAGACATCCGAGACGTCAATGGCATCAACCAGCTTGTATTTGAAATATATAGCTCCACCACCACCATCACCACAGCTATCAATTATCAGCAGTGTAATTATAGCACAAACGCTCAGCAGGAGTGTGAATATGATCATATCCTGGTATTCGGCGCTGAGAGATGTTGTGCTGAGATCGTGCTTCGAATCTTCCTCCCTCTCCCACCCTCCCTCCCTCCTTCCCTCCCTCCCTTCCCTACCAGGCAGTTATTACTCGTAGCCGTCGGCTAAAACAATAAGTCATTGCCACATAAAGAAGAAGAAGAAACAACATCTCCATATTGCAATCCCATACAAAAAAACAGCGGGACAAAAAAACGAAAGGAAAGAGGGGAGAAGACCCGCTGCGCCGCAAAATAATACGATTTTACGTCGTACGTACGTATGCGTACGCGTATTTATTTGCTGAAAATTCACAATTTGTTTTTATTAAACGAAAAAAACCCTATAATTTTTTTTTCCTAGTTTGGAGATGTGCGCGTCGCTCTCTCGCCCTTTTCGTGTTTGTTCGTGAAGTCAGTACAGCAGCAGCAGGCAGCAGCAGTAGTAGTACGCTGTGTGCAGGTGGAGGGAGGGGCAGGTGGACAACTATTAATATTACGACAACTAACTGGACAGGGAGTGGTTTAGTGGCATAAACGAGAGGGCTTGCTTGCATCTTTCCCGCGACTGCAAGCAGGAGAAAAGCTATGTACGTAGCGAGATACATGTACGGCAGAGAGAGACACAGACAGAAGAACCGCGGCGGAACTACCAATCGTCTTATCGAATGTACACTTTATACGACTCGAAATAATAAGCCACCAGACAGAGGGTTCGTTCCCACAAGTTTAGGCCTCTGCCTTGAAGAGATAACATATTTGCGCAAACAACAACAAACAACAACTATCGGAGCTGCTAACAAATGTTGTTGAGCTCTGTTCTACTCTTTTCGTGCGAGAGCCAGCAGTCCCCTTCGGGAGGAACGAAGTTCGCTGGGAAAAAGTGAGTGCACGCCCAAACGGCCTCCTCTCCTCCTCCGTCCGCGTGTCCAATGTCAACTGCGGTGCAAACGCGAGCTGAGAGAGAGGAGAGAGGTGTGTCTTGTGTGTGCAGCAGACAGGCGCGACCTTGCTCTGCCGCTGCTGCTGCTGCTGTTGTTGTTGTGCAACATAGCAGGTACTACCCTCCTCCCCTGCTGGGACCCCTATGCTGCTTGTAGTGTACAGAGAGATGCAAGTTGGGGGTTCTGATCATCTGATCTGAGAGATCTCAAAACTTTTGAGACAACAAAGAGGAAACACAAAAAAAAAACTTTTTTCCCTACTGATTTTTTCAGAGACAGATGAAAAACACGCAGACGAACACCCCCCACACCTTGTAATGCGTCCGTTCATCCTCCTGAGCTGCTGCTAGCTGCTCGTCCACCTCGTTCTTGGACGCGTTGGCCACGTCCAGTATCGACGGCTGGGACGACGCACACCCCATCTTCGGGCGAGAGCAGGGGAGAGAGGGCTGGGCCTGTCTGTGATCGGTGGTCGGTCGCTGGTTCCTGGCGATTATTACTCGATTATTGTTTGTATTTTACTTTTTTGGTGTTTTTTCCGGTTTTGTTTTTTGTTTTCATTTTGTTTTCATTTTGTTTTTTTGCTCCCACATGTTTTATTTCAACTTTCAGTGTCAGGGTTTGCTTGTTGTTTTATCACAGAGGCGTTTTGAGAGAGGGGTACAATACGAAGTGAAATCTCGGAGATCCTGGAGATCTCGGATCTCGGATCTTGAGATCTGTTATCTTGAGAACTCTCAAGATGGTTCTTTTATGATTTAAGATGACTTTAGATTGTTTTGATTGTTTGATTCAACACTCGTACAGCAGCAGTGTTGCTACGTAAGTATTCTCAGCGGAGTGTACGTAGGAGAGTGTAGAAGTACTGCTTGTTCGCGTGGTGTGCTACGTGCTACTCGTACTCCATCACACATTCACACCAGCTGATCCACACACACACATACGTATGATGTGTGCGTACGTAGTGCCCTCTGTCTCGTAGCTTGAGACCCCGGGAACGTTTTACTCTTTCTTCTTGTTTTTGTTGTACGTACGAGTATCTCTCTCGGGAAAAGATCAGCAGCAGTAATATAATAAGTGTAGCACGAGGTGTAGGTACTCGTACTTGCAGTACAGCAGTATGTCAGCATCAACATGCCCATCGTCATCATCCATCAGCAGCATCATCGTCGGAGGGACCGCCGTCAGTCGGCCAGTCGATTCGACGCTTTTGAAAGGAAAGGGGGAAAGAAAAGGGGGAAAGAAAAGGGGCTGGTATCGACATAGGATTTGACACGATGACAGACAACTCGGTCAGAGTTAAACACAATGAAGGTGCCACGAGTATCATCGTCGTAATAGTTTTTTCTTCTCGGGCGTGAATACTTACAAATGTGTATACCTGGTACGTTACTTTTTGTCGCACAGCCGTGACAATACAACAACAGAGGAGGAGCGAAAACTGTTACGACAATGATACTCGTGGCACCTTCATTGTGTTTAACTCTGACCGAATTGTCTGCCATTGTCTCAAATCCTCTGTCGATACCAGCCCCTTTTCTTTCCCCCTTTTCTTTCCCCCTTTCCTTTCGCACTTACTGTGTTTCTCCTTGGTAGGTAATACTTCAAGCACAACTTTTATCGTCTGGTAATTGGCGCCTATACTCGCCTGCCTCTCATTCCTCGAGAAAAAAGGGCGCTAGCTACGCATAAACTTCCCCGCCAGATATCAACCGCCTTGGATCGGGGGTCGTTTCCTCCCTATGTATGTATTTGCCATTTTTCAAGTACTGTCGACGCCTTCGCCGCGATTTTCGCGGCAAACGGGCCGCACATAACCACCACGATAAAATACCGACTTGGCTTACACTTTTCCCAACCCTTCGTCGTCCCTATATACCCACGCTCCCTATTCCGTCGCCAACTATAACTCATCACCCGGCCGCGAGAAAAGAGGCCGCGGATATTGACCGGCACTTCTCCCGACTTGGCTATTGTGCCCGCACCCATCGTCCCCCCACCACTTTACATCTCCCTTTTGGCGCCTCGGAGCAAAAGCCGCTCCTTCATGGTTTAGTTTGTCTGACCTAATGAAAATATTTTCGGATCCGCCAACGCTCTGTGACCGCCTGTTAGAATCCCCCAGATCGTCATCGACGACGGTTTCGGCCCCGTCGGGCACCTGCACCCACCCGCCTATGCGTTCCCTCCGGGGCCGTCATCCCTCGCCAAACACTCTGCACGTCTGTGTGGAGTGTCTGAACTTTACTACACGATACTATCCGCAATTTTTTGGCACCCTCCAGAGGGAAAGGTTCATTGCCCTCCAGCGGGTGTTGAGGGGTAGCCGAATGGCCACGTGTGCACGCACCGCTTGCGATATTGTTGGCTTCAAGATCTCCACGACTGAGTGTTGCTTCCCCCCCCCCCCTGTGTTCCGTCTCGAAAGGGATGCGTGGTCAATGGTCAAATGACCAGGTCAAGCAACGAATGAGTACGCCCTCCACGCCCCCCCCCCCCCGTCCCCCCCCCCCCCGCGCCCTTCGGCGTCCTGCGCCAGGCCTCCCACACGCTGCCGACGCGACCATCATGATGAGTGCCTCCCATCCATCTCCAGGGTTTCTCTCCGCCTGGAACGATTCGCACAGCGAACTGGCTTCGGCACTACTGTACCTACGCTGTATGTGCTGCCCACATAAATCATTTCTCGTCTCCCGAACACATCGTCGACCACGATGATGGTAGGCCTTCAACCGCCCCAGTTCTTGCGTTCAAATGCGACGAGTACGCCGGAATAGGGCCTGCGGGCAACTCAACGAGCCTCCTTTTCCCTCCGCCAACATGTTATGATATCTTTCCCTCTGGGGGACGTGGCCTTCACCCCCGGAGACGAGCCTACTGGGTTGTACACCCCGGCCTCGCCACCCACAGCTTCATGGATTTCTTGTTTTTTGGCCGTTAAAGGTCGACGTTACTACTGCTGTACGTGCGCCACCGACTTCTGGCGGATACATCCACCCCCCGTTGTTGCTATAACTCCGCCACTCACTGTCTTGAGCTACCAAGCGCGCGCAACACTACTGTACTACGTAGTCTTTTCAGGCACCCCGCTGGCCTGCCCTGCCCCTGCTGCTACCGAACGGCCCCGGTGTCGTCGTAAGCGTCGACTACTTTGGACCTCTCTCTATCGATTTTGCATCACGCGGTGGTGCGATTATGCCATCCTCTCCGCCTCTATATCGCTTGCATCGCCGCGCCGACAAGCACGCCGCGACCGACGAAGCTCTAGCCCCCGACGCACATGGCTCAAATCTCCGATACTACTGTAGTACCGCCGATTTTGCCGCCGACCTTTCCGTCTCTTTCTGCTGGCGTTACTCGGTCTCGCTCCACTGAGAGACAATAGGCTGAAGTTCCGCTCCACTATTTCGCGCACAGCTTACGAGTTCTAAGCACCACCAAGAAGATCGCCTCCTGTTTCGACCTCCCCAGCGCAAACGGCAGCGTTGAGTACGTTCACTATGATGTGTGTGAGGGGAGGGCTCTTCGTCTGCTCTTCGTCAATGTTCCACCCCCATGTCATTGGCAGCAAACAGTACTCTGGTCTCTTCTCTCCTTCCTCTATAGCCGCCTGGCGGTCCCTCAGTCTAAGTTTGTACCGATGCGCTCGGCGTGAAGTCACGACCTGGGTCGAACAATGCCGATGTCTGTTGTTATATTCTTAACACGTTTCCTCGACGGAGTGACCATAACGAACAATAGCTCGGTGCTAAAGGCAGTGAGGCTCGTGCGTGGCGGAGCTACCAACAGCAAGGGGTGGCGACACCCATGCCGATCCACCAGCACCAGGTATTGTAGTAGTATGTGAAGTCTCGACCTTTCGCGGCGAAGGGAAATGTCTCACAAGCTGCGGGCGGCGAGTGGCGAGGCAGAGGTCTTGTACAAACCCAGTAGGTTCGTCTTCGGTGTAAAAAAGGGTCCACCAACCCTTGGAAACGTGCCACAGCGTGTCTTGTAGGAAGATCATGCACGTCATGGAAGTGAATGCCGCTATTATCGTGATCGACGACGAATTCGAGAAGAACAAAGGAAACTGATTTGATGGAGGCCGTCCCCGGTGTAGCGTAAACAACGGTGGTGGTGGTGCCAGCGCTGGTCTTGTATTGATCGTTCCAGGCGGAGAGCTATCCTGGAGATGGGTGGGAGCGCTCATCATGACGGTCGGGGCGGTACACCATAGGACTAGCGAGGGGCTAGCCCGCAGTGATCCTCGGTTTCAGACATATACCGTTGGGGGAAAACAGGCTCCGCAGATACGATTGATATTTTTTGCTGAAAGTGATACTACTGGCTTAACTTTTCCTGGTTGTTTCTTTGTAGTGCTCGTAGTGCGTTTGTCGCTCCGCCTTTTTGGTTCGTTCACGGTTCCCTTTTGTAGCCTCCGTGGCGGTTAGACATTTGGTTCAAGTCCACCGGTGTCGGCAATTTTCGTGTGCCTAACTTCGACGTGCGTCTCTCACGGACTGTGGTCAACGTCAGACAATATATACACGGAGTACTTGACAAAAGCGCTTGGTGCCACATAGGCTAAGGACTTTTTTTTGTACGCACCGCCGTTTTACTTGTCGCATGTCGCTACGAGTATCAATAGCGTACGAGGTATGCATTTCCTTCCTTTTCGCGAACATGTCAGGTTTCTCCGTAGTGCAGTATTTTTTCCTATCACGGGCAAGGCACGGGTCATATTTCGTCTGTCTGCCCCCCCCCCCCCACGTCCACGCCCCCCCCACCTTGGCAATCTACCACGCGCATCTATCGCGACTTGTCTTGTCGAACCGCTCCCTTTTTTCGCATAAAGGGCTACTTTACAGTACTGTAGTAGCAGTGTACTTACTATATGTCTGTTTTCCTAGTTTCTGTCCACCCGTTCATCGCGTGGCTCGTACTATACTGTAAGAGCAAGCCGATTGATTGTGGCTTCTCCCACCATCCACCGTATGTTTCGGCGGTAAGTCTTTCGTCCCGCGCCCCTATCCCTTCTCGGGGGGACAAGATACAGATTTGGCGTCCAATGCTGTACTAACGCACTCGAGCCTCTTGCGGGTAGACTTTGGTCCTTCTCCGTCCAAAAACCGGCGATGCTCGGGAGACTCCGTGCCCTTGCATATTATGGAGGAGGTGTGAATAGCGGATAAATGGAGCCGCATCTCCGATTCGCCGCGCTGCAATACTTGATTGACCACTACTTCGTAGAAGTTGGTACTGATTTAGTCGGCAGTTACCTGGTATCATTTAATAATAATGCGGATCTTGTGGGCGCTTCCCCCCGAATCTTGATGGCTATATAGTACGGGTATCACGATAGGCTGCGGAGGAGGATGTACCCGAAGTGTTGCTATGTTTTCACCCTAACTGTACGCGTACAGTAATACTACAGCAGTAGTCTACAGTAACGGTTTGCCGGCTACTCTGAAAGGCCCTGGGTTTTGGGCTTTGGGGTGTTCACGCGCAGTTTACTACTACTACTGCTGCTGTAGGGCTAGTGTTAGTAGTACGCTTATACGAAGTACTTCGTATACTTTTCTTTTTTGTTTTCATCCCATTTATTATCTTCGCCCTTCCTCTCTCTCTCCTTCCTAGTCGTAACTCAGATCCGGGGTCACAAAGTAGGCTCTTCTCCCTCCTCCCCCACTACGGTTCTTGCCTTGCTTTTTATCGCGAGAAGACTTCAGCACTTTCTCCCCTCGTCAACTTTCGTCGAATTGTGCTTTCCCACGCTATAATATGCGCTCTCGACAGTTGGTGTCATTTGAGAATAAAAATCTCCATACGATGAGAATCGAACCCCCGACCTCCAACGCTAACAGGCTTCGTGGCTACCAGTTAGACCACCGGGGCGACCGGCTGTTTACGTTATATCCCCTTTTTCACCTTCTCGCCCTACCATGTTCAGAAGACACCATAAGGATCAGAGAGACAAGCGAAAATTAACACAAAATACGCCGCATGGCTGAGTCTGTGTATATACTCTGGACGGGCTTCCAGGGCAATCTATCCTACCTGTTGGCGGATAGGAATTCCAGTGAAGCATAACCGCAGGCAGAGGCGTTGTACAGTAATATGCACTTGCTGACCTTGACAATGTTATCGAGGTTATTTTACTCGTGTAGCTAATCGATCCATCCATGATGCGGACTTTTTTATGGACAATAGATACCACTACTTACTACTACTGTAGCTGCGGAGGCGTTCCAGTAGTACTACAGTTTCGTTGCGTTTCTACTATGTTGTACCCAGAGCGCATAAAAAATATCGTGAAAACTTGTGAACCGCGCTTTCTCTCTCAACAATACAGTAACCCTCGCCATGGGCCACGAGTTATCGTGGCCTTTTGGATTCGTTTGAAAAATACATACTGTACGCGAAGCACGGACCCCTCCCCCTTTTTCCGGGTTCGGCATAGTAGTAGTAGTGCTCTGCATGCTATGTGTGGAAAACGTCTGATAAAACGACGACTTGAAAAGCGTCG
The DNA here is from genome assembly GCA_008828725.1 of Saccharina japonica. Classification (NCBI taxonomy): domain Eukaryota; class Phaeophyceae; order Laminariales; family Laminariaceae; genus Saccharina; species Saccharina japonica. The sequence continues at coordinate 82,714 of MEHQ01002322.1, read as the reverse complement.
GACCGGCCCTAACATTTTAATTCCCCGCAACAAAGACGCCCATCAGTCTCAGAGGCAACATGTCCACTGACTACGTAAATTGTGTGCGCAGTCTCAGAGGCAACATGTCCACTGACTATGTAAAGTATGCGTGCAGTCTCATGGACCCAATTTGAGGGGTGTGACGAACTGCTATTTTTTTTTTCAAGCATGCGGGGACGAACGCTTTTGCTGCAGCCAACCGTAACTATAATTGGTACAGTACATATAGTAGTACACGTTCTGAAGCGTGTGGATTATGTCGGTCTTATACGTACCACAGCTGTCGTGTTTTGTTTTCCCTCTATATTACCGGGGTTTGCAGCGTCGTATGCTCCACCCCCCCCGCCGTGCACTCGTGTGTAGGTACTAACAGTAATCATAGTACCTGTAGGTTGCCTTCACCACGATGTATGAGTGTATGAGCATATACCGAAGTTTTGGGCGTGTCGGGAATGTATGCGCGTGTGTTCAGGGCGGCTGTGTCTTCCATAGCAAAGCCTGACGCCGTGCTGTAAGAACGAAAAAAGAGAATGCAACACTCCTACGTTCATATCGGTTATTATTTGGAGACCCGAGCGGGGCGGATGAAGCGGGTGGAAGCGAGGAGAGGCTACGCCGTGAATGTGCAGTGCAGGCGCCACGTAAAAAAAAAACGGGCATACGCGTCACACAGTAGTAGCAGCTAGCTGTGCACGATGTCGAACCAACCACACCACACACACATATATAGGTGGCCGGGACGCCCCCTCACACATAAAACTCCTGGTGGAGACCAAGGGTATGCGCGGATCTGAATCCCAGATACCCCACTATTGGATCTTATCCTTGTTGGCAAGTCATCTTTTGTCGTCACTCGATAACACGGAGTAATAATCAGTAGTATGCATAGTTCATTATGCTCAAGAGTTGGATCCTCGAGATACCGAGTAGTGGCCAATCAGAGTTCATTATCAATCAAGCCAGTAAAGGTATGCAGGACAATTAATACCGCCCCGCCCCCCCATATTGGAGGAAGTAACGCGGAACCCGTTGGTGATCCCAGAAAAAACAATAAGTCAACTTTTTTTTTTAATTAACCCCCCCCCCCCCCACCCGCACCAGCGAAAAAAAAATAGGGGGGGTCTCTAAAACCAAGTTAAAAAAAGGGAACAAAAAACGAAAAAAAAATGTTTTTCGCTCATTTCGTCCTCCTGTGATCACAGCGATCCGGTTTGTTTTTCATTCTGACCTTCCTACAAGTAAGTGTGGTGTCGTTTTCTCTTTTTTTTATACACCCTTGTGGAGACCTTTAACAATGTACGCACGTAGACTCACACTACGGTAGAGGTGCACCATATGTTTCTGGGCGCGGTTACCTGAGAGGCTCTATACCTCAGATGCATGCTACGATAGAGGTGCACCATGTTTTTTCTGAGCTCCTAACTTGAGGAGCCGCCATACGTGTGGCCGAAAAATAAATTTTGGAGGAAAATAAAAGTGCTGCCGGATGAGAACTATCATGACCGATTTATACTCTGAAACATTATTCGTCACAAAAATGAAAGTCCGACGAATTTGGGTTAAGGAGCCCGATCGTTCAGAAAACGATTCGGCCAAAAAGTGCTACCTCTACCGTCGTAGCACGCGTCGTTACCTGAGGAAAATTAAAGTGCTACCTAATCAACAACCCCATGTTATACTTAGGGCCCATATTAACGAGTATAAAAATAAATCAATTTGGCAAAAATTCAAATTCAAATTAGCTTTTTCATTGGTCAACACACGCACCAAGAAGCACCAAAGATTAGGATCTTGGGGTATACTATTTGGTGCTGGTGCGTGTGTTGACCAAATGGAAAGCGAATTTGATTTGATTTTTTTTTTTTTTTTCAAATTGAATCTATTTCATATTCGTTAGTATGGGCCCTTAAGTATAACATGAAATTGGGGGGAGGAGAATCGGTTGGATGAGATTGATTGGTGGTATTCGACGAATTGGGTCAGCTTTTTCATTCTGAATGAATAATGCCCTGCACATTTGTCGGAAGGCAAATAATAAAATAATAACATGAAAAACATATTATTCCAACAAAAAAATCAAAGACCTACGATTATGGGGAGAAGGAGCCCCCCGTCTTTCGGGGGGGGGGAAAAACAGCAAAAAAGTGCTAGCCAACCGACTTCCGGATGTCTTCCTGCTTTTCCCGCAAGACATCCCTCTGACTCGCTGGTGGCCGGCGTAGGTGTGCCAACGCGTGTGCTCGTTACATACTACTACTGTACTGGCTATTTAGGGTCCCAGTGCCCCAAATACATTTATTTACCATTCTATGATCCCCGATCCCCGATGCTGACATGCCAAATTCTCTTAGGTACAAATAAACCACGGTTTGTTCTTTGACACTCCGGTAGCGGAGGCCGATACTGCGTGTATGAACAAACCTGTCCCTTTATTGTAGCACGCGTCCGTACTACTACTACAGTACTGTAGCACACCATTATAGGCGTACCGAATTGAGAGGTTTGTCGACACCTTGTAGGGCGTGCCAGCGCTATACATTGTGCAGTTGTTGTCATGGTATTCATGGTATTCCCGTTTCCCCTCTATTGTTGAGGTGGCGTGTTTCTGATGAAACACGCATCGGCAAATAATTGTTTGCCGCCCCTCTGTGCTCAGAAGTCTTTCGGCACAGGATCAGCGTGATAATAACATAAGACGTCGAACATCAAACTGTGAGTAACTGAGTTGCGTCTCGTCTCAACCTGCACGGTAGTCGGGCTTGCCCCATACCGCATTTGTAGCTCCGTACCTAACCTCCCCAGGGTAGCAATGCGTTCATACATGGCGTCGACGGTCTCCGCGAAGTTTTTTCACGCCCACATATATTTATGCAGGGGGGGGGGCGGGGGGGGGGGGGTCCCGGCCACCTGTCTGTATGATAGTCCATTAACTAATTTAAAGCCCTGTTCGGCTTTCAGGGGGGGCTGGCACAAGCGATCAAAACACTGAAAAGCGTCGCCTCGGCAACCGCTGTCTACTCGTGTACGGCGGTGAGCGATCTGTTGTGCGAGTATTATTCGTATCGAGACAAGCTCAGTACAGTAGATTCGCCAACCACTAACCAAGCAACGCCATATATATGGTGCTACGTACGTATGTACGCGTGGAGCATAAGTTTGTTGTATTTGACCTTCCTTCGTCCGTGTTCATTTCGTCTCGAGTCCAAAAACGGTTACTCGGGAGTATGAAAGTGCCGATATCATAGATTTGTTGAGAAAGGTTGATGATTGCCCACATGCATGAGAACAAAGGCTTTGCTCCTCATCGTTTACCGGGATCAGGCTTGCCTTTAGTGGAAGACTCTTCCACGGTTAACTCTTTTCGCCGAAGCTGTCACGATCAAACCCAACTTGTGTCACGGGGGGGTCGAAACCTGTGACGATCACACCGAATTTATTCGTGTCACGCACGGTTCGAACGCGTGTCACGATCAAACCGAACTTTAACTTTTACCACGAGGCGAAGCCTCTTCAAGTAAGACAAAATCGGTTGATTCCTGTCATGAGTCATGACCCAAGGCGCCGAACTAAACCCGGTACTACATAAGCGCAGACATCATTATATTTTTGACGGATGTAACATGCCTTCCTTCTCATCGTCCAACCGAATTCGTACGGGAGTTTTTTTTTTTTTTTTTCATGTGGAAGACACTCCTCCGGAAGATGAGTTTTTTTCGGCGTGTTCCAAAATGCTGCTACCAAAGATGCCCCCGGAAACCAGGCGGCTTCTATTCATAGTAAGCGGCGAGTCGACACGGAAGGAGCGGTCTGATCTGCCCTCTGGCTGCAGGATCGCATGCATGCATCTTTGGAGATGACACACATCTATACGCATCGAACGTACGAATTTCAGATAGTTCCCCATTTCATGATCACGATATTTCGGGCAAGAAGATAAATCCCTGATATATGCGATCTGCAACGGTTGTTAGATGATATCTGCCGGACGGGATCTGTATGGTGACCTGGCTGGCTTTGACGTACATATTTGTCCGGTGGGATCTTGTGTGTATGATACGGCTCTGCTGCACAGCATTTCATAACGGGCAAAAATCGGAAAATAGGGCCTACAGAGGTACCTGACACCTACATTAATAAGAAACAGGAAAACTGTCCAGGCTGGATTTCGTATTTGAAAATGGGTGCATTAAACACCAACATCAGTAGAAGAATGACTCCCGATTTTCTTATGTTCATGTCAAAACTTCGCCTGCCTTTCGTTATTGCTCGTTTTCTAAATAGGTGTACTGACTGGCTGTACTGTTTGTAGACGATCTATTATTAATAGATCATCGTGGTAAGTCCCATGTGTGGAATAATCCAAGCACAAAACAAACACGTTTTTACGGATGGATACGATCATACAAGCAGTGCGTGTGGTATATAGATACTGGGCATCAAATTTCGATGCCTGTAAGGGGAAAGAGACACACCAGCGACAGGGAGAAATGGCAGCCATCATTTGGGGGGTATGCATAGAGGTGCCAAAACGCTTGCCCGAAAAACAAGACACCACCTCTGGTGTGCTGATGGGGGGGGTCATACCTCTCACCCAAAACTAAAAAAACATCACGTCATGCCCATGGCACACTAACGAGCCAATGGCAAGGGCATGCGCTCGAGCATAAAAAAAAACTCAGAACATCACGTAACGCCAAAAAAAGCACGTCAATGAAAACCCATTGTGCCACACAATAAGAACACGCTCGTAGAGCTTTTCGGGCTCTCGTGTCTTTTGATTTGACACGGAAGGGAAAACAGAAAAGAAAGGAAAAAGAAGAGAAAATAAAAAATGGTGCTGCAACTTTAGATTAGGATCAATTGCGAGCGATGATGATGGCCATCACGATCAGCCCACAATCTTCTCCTTGTCGGTCTAGTCGAAGATCTAGTAGTCTCCACCGCCTTCGTCTGTCGTGCAGAAGCGGGAAAACGCAAAACATCAAAATTCCGGGCGCAGTGAACACGTGGGAGGAAAGGAAGGAGGGAGGGAGGGGGGGGGGAGGCGGGAGGTAGGGGATATATCCGGTTAGATAATCTGGGGGAAAATACTTTATCTGATGCTGCATTCAAAAATCCAGCCGTAAATCAGAAGTGGGAGGGAGGGAGGGGAGGGGTATGTATCCGGTCAGACAATGTGCAAAAAGCATGCGGAGTCAGCCGAAAAGGTAGCAAATTACCCTCGACAAGGTGTTACCATTTGAACGTGGGACAGATCATCGATTCTCACTCATAATGGTCTAACAGATCTTTCAGGGCAGATAGATTCCTCGTCTGTATGATCTAGCTTTCACGTTCTTGCGTGTGCGAGTTGCGTTCATCTCCACATCATCTGTTGGGAAAGGTTTCCTTGGTTAGATCTACTCGTATGGTAGATTCGTACCATACATACACATGTCTTGCACAACATCTCATAACGGCAGCTATTAATAGACGATCTGCTTAAGATGACCTAGACGATCTGCTTAAGATCGTCATCTGTCCGACGGGTGCAAGGTTTAAGGTTTCCGTCTCAAACAGGCCGAAAACAAGCTCGACCAACTTGGCCGGATACAAGACCGATTACCAACTCTTCCGGTAATCGTAACGCCAACGTTATCACTAAAAAAACTCTCCTACGAGTGGAGCTGGTTAGACAATCCAGCGTCCCGTCACACAGATGTTCACGGCTGAGGCTGATGTTGAAGTGTCAACAAATAAACCGGATGCTGTCCCATCGGCTCCAGACACACGAATAATTCGACTAAAACACGAGAAACTGTAATTTACAGCACGTTAGTACTGAAAATAGACCTCAAGTCCGAACCATCAAGACTTCAACAACTAAGCAGTGCACCACGCATGCACCACTCCACCGCTGCTCGACGTTTTGGGGGTTCCAGATAGACAAATCATTAATACACACACTGAGATAATCACTGCGAGAACAATAGCTATGAACCAAAGGCAGAGCTCGGGGGCAGAGGCTACGACGAACGGATTGTCCCAGAAGAAGCGGGAGAAATGGGAACAAAACAACCGCGATAGATGATAAGGAAGAAAACACACCGCAATTCAAAGCCAGCGCAACCAAAAGTATCAGGTACAATGTACAGCATAGCAGTACATTATCGAACCGGCGACCGACATGCGTACCGTATCACACCGGGTGATAAGATACCACACCCCCCTCAAGGCGAATCTCGAGACTGATTTTCTCTCAACAATGGGGAAGATGCAAACGCCGAGCGATCGATGCGTCTACGTACACTATGGAAGAGGATATTGTCGAGATCATTCCAAAGCCACTATTTTCGTTGTGTGATTGATCCCCCCTGGCGTTTCGAGAAACCCGGCTACAATAGGAAACTCGTCCCAGCGAGTGTGATATCTTGCGTGCAACCAGGTGTACGGTAATATGACGATCGGCTGAAAAAACTTCCTCAACCCTTCTAGGACTGCAGTCCCGTTTTGGGGACAAACGACTCTAACTATAAGTAATTTGTCCCCAAAACGGGACTCCAGTACTATAAGGGTTAAGTTGACTGTATTCTCGTCAGCGACTGACGTAACGAATTCATGCAGAAATCACAAAAAGCACCTAGTACTGCACGCGTACGTACTGCTGTACCGTCTGCTCTCACGAAACAGACGCTCTGCCGCTCGAAAATGGTACCCTGGTATGCTTTTTTTACAATAACGAAATAACTATTAATAGTACTGTTTGTACGCCTCTTCTCTCGCCAAACAAACGCTCAAACGGCCGTATGCTTTTTATGCTTTTCTTACAATACCACAACGAAAATAACCACGAGCCCGAAAGAACATGTACCACAATCTACTATAAATACGAGTAGCTCCTCTTGTGAAAGAAACAAACGCGGTGGAAATATATATATATATATTATGCATGAAGAAACAAAACTCACCACCGCCGCCACCGAACATGTCCATGCCGCCGCCCATGTCGACCTCCTCCTCTTCCTCCTCCTCCTCCTTCTTCTCCTCCTCAGCCGGGGCTGCGTCGCCGCCGCCCCCGCCGCCGCCACCTCCGCCGCCACCACCGCCGCCGGCGCTGGCGGCCAGGATAAGCTTCTCGATCCCGGCCTTGGCGAGGTAGCCGGAGAAGAGGGTGGGCCAGTAGGCCTCCACCTCGTTACCGGTGGCCGCGATCAGGGTGTTGATCTGGTCGCTGCTGACGTCGGCCTGAGGTCGACGATGGCGGCGGCGGCGGGGGCATGCATGCACGTATGCATGCGGCAGAGAAGACATTAGAACATATACACCGCGGGAGGAACAGGCCATGCATGCGTGCGTGCGTGCGGCAGCGAAGACATTAGAACATATATATACCGCGAGAGGAACAGGCGCGGGATGCAACGATTACGGGGTACCATAGGAGGAAATATATAGGGCCTACGGTACACACTAAAAACTATATAGTTTACCTCTTCTTACTATTAATGACAATATTTGGTCCTATTTACTCGTATGGTCCCCCGTGTAATCGTACGCTATACCGCTATATTTATCAGGATGTATGGATGTATACTATAGCGAAACCGTTACAACAACAACCCAGCAATAAGGATCAGTACCCTAGAATAGCAGAGGGCAGGACGCAAATACTTGCTCGTGAATGGTGTTTTATACCAGGTACGATATCATACATCAGTATCACAACAAACGTGCCGCGTGCGGCAAGACGCAAACGGTTTGAGAGACGGCGCACGGCCTATTTATCTGCCATACCGTGCTCGTTTCAAACTCTCTTGTGAATGATGAGAGATGCTTGGAGTAGGATATACCGGGTACATTTTTATCCGTCGAGGTTTCTTAGTGGGCAGCGGGCAAAAACCCTAATTGCAAGACGGGTCTGCAAAAAAAAATTTAGCGAATTCCGGACGCCTCCGAAAAAGGTACGATCAGAACGACTCGGCCTTCCCAACTACAGTACAATAGAAACCCTTTTCATCATGTAATTTCAAAATCAAAAGCAAGATTCCAACGTAGGAGAGAGAAAATCTGCCAAAAGGTCCACGCCTCCCAAGGTGTATTCAGAACCACTCGGCCTTCCCAACCAGAAACCCTGCGATATTTCACTTCGCTTAACTATTAACTATTGGCTCAGTGGGTTATGGTGCTTAAATCTAAAACACAAGATAAAACCAAGCTTGACCGTTTCAGAACTGCAAAACTTGTCCCACACTATTTTCAAGTAGTTTGTCCCCAAAACCGTGGGACCGGTTCTTAAGAGGTTAAACACGAGAGAGAGAAGAAAACTGCGAAGAGATTCGCTCGCTTGCTTGTTACGTTGCGATGGCCACACGCGCGTCGGCAGCACTGAGGGTAACATCGATGCGGAAGGCGTTCACGCTGGCACAAATCGAGCGACACCCATCAAGGTGGAACGTGGCAGACTTGTTAACAGGAGACGCTGGACATACCGAGGTCATCATCGTTGCTATATATACCGCTGCCCGTGGCTGTATCGCAAGCAAGCGACCGGGTCTCTCTGCGGTTTGTGTACTCGTATCATACGTATACTGCTGTACTCTTCTTATCTCTCTCATGATTTAATCTTTTTACTAATACTTTGGGTTTTGAAAAATGAAAAATGATGGGTTTGCTTTTGCTAGTTGGGAAGGCCGAGCGGTTTTGACGTTATGACAACACTTCTGGGAGGGGAGCCGGAGTGTGCAGAGGGTTTTTGGCAGACCTGTCTTGCAATTAGGGTTGCCCGTGCTTTGGTGCAGCTGTGCGATCGTGACGGTATGATAGCGCCGCGAGAAACGGGTACTCGTACCCGTAGCTTTTCGCCGACCAAACATATGCTCGTACCAGGTACTTTGGAAACAGTATAATGAGTACGAGACCGACAGAAGCACTCTACTCGGAGGGTGCAGAGGGTTTTGGGCAGACCTGTCTTTGCAATTAGGGTTTATGTGCTCGGTCCAGCTGTGCGATCGTGGCGGTAGCGCCGCGAGAAGCGGGTACTCGTACCCGTAGCTTTTCGCCGACCAAACACATACTGGTACCAGGTACTTTGGAAGTAGTACGAATTGAGTACGAGACCGACAGAAGCACTCTACTTGCTGTACAGAGTAGATAGACGTACTCGTAGTATTTGAAACACTGAACGCGGAGTCCTGAGCGCAGGCGCAGTGATGCGCGGTGGAAGAGAACACACACACTGGACCGGAACCTGAAACCTGCAACCGCGTGTTGCCGCCGAGACACATCAGGTATCATACGCGGTATGGAGCAACCAGACTTGCACACGACATCCCCCTAACATATGTCTGTAACGAAATATACGACGCACCACGCAACAGACACAACTAGATAGCCGTACGAGCGCGGGGTCGACACGTTCACGCTCACAACTACCTGGTATACGTACAGGGAATGCCAGAGGTAGGTACGCTTTCGAGCTGCCATCACAGGGAGTAGTGGGGGCAAGGATAGCGTCCGTTCGTGTCCACAATCATCGCAAACACTCAGTTTATCTGAGTTATCGTACCACAGAGAGAGTGGAGCCCTTGCGGATTCCTGCGACTATCGCACCCAATTTTTTGCCTACAACTTCCCCAACCTGTCGCGAGCACTACAGGCGAGTGCACACTCTTCATGCGAGGACCCATGAGCAAAGCTCACTGCTGTTTGTCAGGAGCTGGTGTCGGCAACTCGGGCGACCCAGCAGCAAGCAACAGCAGCAGTGGTTGCGCGAGGCCGCTTGTCCGCCTTCGAAAACGTTGAACAAAAAAAGCAACTTGACAATAAACTCACCCCGCCGTCGTGCAGCGCCAGGGCGGCGTAGGAGGTGCAAAGCTCGTCGTGCTGCTCCTTAGAGATAGGCATAGTGCTAAGAAAACGGTGGCCCGAGAGAATCAATTTAAGCCAGGGAGGCAGAAACTCACGAGTACCTGCAGCGACGAAAGCCACACCTCCACACAAAAAAAGGGTTTGCTATGTGCTGGATGGCGGCACATTCTAGGGGCCACTGAAACCTTCGAAAAGCTGAAAGCTCCGCATGGCTGCACCCAAGACAGGTGACATGCATGTGACAGGTACTCGCAGGTGCATCTACTCCGAGACAACATTCTTGTAGCGTGAGTATCGGGCACGTAGGCACCTTGTCGCCCCGGAGCTGAGCGGCCGACATGGCCTCAACTGCTGCAGCAGTAGCGGTAGCAACAGCGACGAGTGCGGCGGAAATTGCTTCTTCTGTTTCTAAATCTCAGGTAGCGAGCAGTAGCAGCAGCCGGGCGTCAGAACTGATCAACGACGGCGTGGTCGCGACGTCTTCCGTGGTGCTGATCGGTTCATTCTTTTGGGTGAGTTCGGACTGCCATGCTTTGAATCTTGTTTGCACTGATGCACGACGATAGTGGCCTATCCCAACATGCCAACGGACTCTGGGGGTGCAAGTTGCAGCAGCAAGAGGTTTTTTGTCCTACATAACTTGCTGTGTCGCTGTGTCTGCTCAGCTGTTACAACACGTCGTTTGAGTTCACGAGTCATGAGTGCCGGCCGGCAAGTGCTTTGCGCTGCAACGGTGACATTTTTAGTTTGTAGCGTCCCGTCGTTGAAGCATGGAAGCAAGCACTGCTGTCGAGGTCGATGGTCGACTCCACGCGAACTCACCAGACCCGAGTGCAGAGAGAAATAACACGATGGAGTTAACGTTTGCATAAAACTAGACATGCGTAACCGACATTTGGTAACGTCGATCGGTCTTGTTGTCCTTGCACGTATAACGTACGTATGCGTACGTACGTACGAACGTACAGAGTACAGGATACAGGACACCTACGTATTAATACTAAGAAAACAGGCTAATAAGAAAGCAAGGCTGATATTTGGAGTAAAGTAAGAAATTCGGGAGTCGTTATCTTGGAATTGGTGTCGAAAGCACCCTCTCTCGAATAAGAAATCCAGCCTGGACCAGATTTCCTGTTTCTTATTCCAAACAGTAGGTGTCCTGTACTACTGCTGTACAGTGTAAACAAAGAATACACTGTAAACGAAGAAACGACGAGGGTTTGCGTACCACTTATTCGAGAAAATGGTCGACACACGCTGCTGTGTACGAGACGAACATAACTACCCCTAACCCTATGCCTAAGGCTAAGCCTAAGCCAATCAGACCAAGCCTAACCCCGACCCTAAGCCAATCAAACCAAAAGCCTAACCCCGACCCTGAGCCAATCAGACCAAGCCTAACCCCGACCGTAATCCAATCAGACCAAAACAGCGAATAGCTAAGCTCTATAATACTGCTGTAAACTGTAAATGACAGTCGCCGACGTAACGTCAAAAACCTGAAGGTTTCGGCTTTTTCGCCGATCGCCCGCAACAAAAGCACCACCAGATAGATCTCTGATGGGCAGAGAGAGTTGGGCACCGAAGCCCTTTCTGCGGGTTCGGTCGGTTATCTGCAAATCCGACCGAATATTGAAGATTGTCTTCGGTGTTCGGTTTTTCAGAGTAATAACCGAAACTGAAACCGACACCTTTCCGGTCGGTTATTCGGTCTAAGACGAGAACTAAACACAAATTCTGAGGCCCAGGCTGGATTTCTTATTTCAGAAAGGGTACATCTACAGCAGTACATTAATTTTAGCATTATTACGCCCCCCTGATTTCTTGTTTTTCACTAAACGTCAGCCTGACTTTCTTATATACCTGGTACCGCTCCCGGGTTTCTTCTTTCCACTGCTATATACTACTGTAAATCTCAGCCTGATTTCCTTATTCCTTACTGCTGTTGATACGAGATAATATGGTGCACGCATCATATGAGGAATCTATCCACCCCGAACAATCTAGACCATGAAGGGAAACCAGTGATCTAATCTGCCGGAGGTGTGTAACTGTGTACAAATAGGTTTGCCTTCTCCTCAACCTGGGCGCTCGTCCGACCTTCACTTTTCTTGCCTATACGTACGTAAGCGTTTCTCTGTTATGTTTTTATCTCGACACTTTTTTTCCATCCCGTTTCGTGGTCTTGTCGTACATTTTCGCGCCTCTCTCTCTCTCTCTCTCTCTCTCTCTCTCTCTCTCCGCCGAAGGTGCCGGCTTGCGTGTGGTACGTGTGGAGAAACAAGTGCAAGACTCGGCGGCGAAAGGCGTTGTTGATCGGCTGCATGATGCTGCTGCTGACCGCTCCGCTGCCCGCCAATAGGAGGCTGGCGAAGCTCGCACTGTGGAACAGGTGAGACGCTCCTGTTGCGGTAGAAGCGTCGTCCCGCTCTATTTCAGTAGTATGTGTGGGGCCCGTAAGTAAGGGCATGGTACTTAGTATGGAAATGGCCAAAACAAGTACGTACCAGTATGCATTATAATAAAACTCCGAAATAACTCGGTTGAGCAGGGGGGGGGGTGGGGGGGGGGCGTACTAATTTGTTGCTTGCCTTAGTCATTTGACCATTGACCACGCATCCCTTTTCGAGACGGAGCACCGTTCCTACTCCTAATTAGAGACACCTCCAACATTTGGGCGCTCATTACGTTGCGGGGGGGGAGGGGGGGCGTTCGCTCACTACGATGAATGCTGTGTGTTTCTTTGTAGTGCTGCAAAAAGTATCCCAACTCTGATTCCAAGTAGGTTGTACCCAAAACATAGGCGCAGGTCTAAATATGAGCTAACCCCTTACTATATACACCGGTATATATGATGCTGCAAAAACGATCCCACTCTGATTTCAAGCAGCTTGTCCCTGAAACATGGAGGCAATTGGTTCTCCGAGGGCTTCGTGTATATGACATTGCCCCGCCTGAAAAACGCGAATGGAAACCCATCACGATCACGTCCGCCTCCACACCTGCATCCACGTCTACGCTCCACGCTCACGCTTTGTTCGCAGATTTCTGCGGTATTTTTCCGGCAAAGCGGTGGGGAAGCTAGAGCCGCCGGGGGGGAAACAGTCGATGTTCTGTCTCGTGCCCCACGGCGTCTTCCCGTTCGGCATCGCCCTGAGCTCGCTCGGCAGGTGCAGGGCTATTGTATGCTGCCGTGGATGCTTGTCTTGGTGTGCACGCACGTTTGTCGAGTCGAACTACAGCAGTAGTAATGGGACTGCTGTGCACGCACGTTTGTGGAGGCGAACTAGTGATGAGACTGTGCACGTTTGTGGAGGCGAACTACTTCTTGTGAGAGGTAGAGGTAGATGCATGCTATGAAGGTAGAGGTAGAGGCGCACCATATATATATATATATATTAGGTTCCTCGCTTGAGGGGCTGTATACTAATAGTAAGTCAAAAACGTTTTTTTTTTTTAAAGAGAAAATAAAAAAGTGCAACCCGATTAATCAATATGTAGGTTTTATTATTTGAGAGAGGGGGTGCTTTCCACACTAATTTCTCAAGACAATAACTCTCGAACTTCTTGTTTTTTTTTTCTCTAAAATATCAGCCCGGCTTTTCTTATTTAGCCTGTTTATTATGAGATGTCCTGTGCTGTGCCCCAATCATATATCGTACTTAAGTGTCCGACGAATCTCAGTATTTAATTGTATAATCGTTAAGCCTTGGGGCGTAAGGCTTGTGTAGGGTCGTAGATAAGGGTGTGCATTACGGCTATATTCATACGAGCAGAAACATCCTGTTTTTTTCGACATGCGCCTGCCACCGCCGCCGCCGCCGCCCTTGTCGGCGGTAGTCGACCCTTCTCTTACGTGTGCGCCGCATTTAAGTGTGCGCCTAAGTGTGCGCTTAAGTGTGCGCCTAATTGTGCACTTGGTTCCGTGAGGGGGGCGAAAGTGTTGGGCACGTATGATATGCACACCAGCAGTAGTAAATAAAGCAAACGGGTACAGCAGTAGCAGAGCAAGCGAGGGAAGGAAGCACGCAGATGGCGCGCTCGAAAGTAGTAGAGCAAACGGGCGCAGCGGTAGTAGAGCAAGCGCGGGAAGGAAGCACGCAGATACCGTGCTCGAAAGCCGCTCTGGTATCCCGTGGGTACGGTGAGGTCCGATGGGGGTCATGCCCTTCAGATCTGCGCGAGGGCGTGTTGGTAATGTTTCCCTCCATCCGTCCGCTTTCCAGCAGGCGTTTTTTGCTACGGCGACACTGTCGGAAAGTTAAGGCCTTGTTCGTTTGAGCCATCGCTTTCGCACGTTTCGAGTCCCTGTATCCCTCATTGCCGTTTGTTTGTAGGTACTGGTAATCGTTTTGTTTTGGTTGTTGGGTTTTTATTCGAACGGGACGCTGAGCCTGATTTTGTGACTACGGACGGTGATAGAGAACCCATGAGCTACGAGTTGTGAGGACATAATCATCATCATAATCGCAATCATCGCAACCATTGCCATCATCGTCGTCATCATTGTTGTCATCAGTATTGCTATGATTTCATCGTTTTCATCACCACCATGAGCATTTTCATGATCATTTTCATCATCGTCATCATCATTATTACCATCACCATTGTCATCAATATCATCATCATACATCATCATCATTTCCATCGTCATCGTCATCATCATTATCATAATCATCATCATTTCCATCGTCATCATCGTTTTCATCGTCATTGTTAGCATCACCATTATCATCATCACTGTCACCATCACGATCACATTATGGAGGCTTGTTTCTACGCCAACGACCACCTCACCATCACGATCATATTATGGAGGCTTGTTTCGACGGGGGGGGGGGGGGGGGGGGGCGTACTCATTTGTTGCTTGCCTTAGTCATTTGACCATTGACCACGCATCCCTTTCGAGACGGATAGGGGGGGGGAGGGGTGTACTCATGTGTGCACGGCCGTAGTCGTATGACCATAGACCCCCGCATCCCTACAATGCCGGGACGGAGCCGTTGGGTTTTCACCAACCAGGCAGACATTGCTTGCACCAAGCGCGAAGCGCCGTGAGGTATTGGGCGAGTCGCATGGAGGGTGAGCTGCATCCTGCTAAGAACCGCCTCTGAGGCGGACTTGCATATGGACGACAGCTTCAATGAGTTAATTTAATTCTGGTGTGGTCACTTCCAGAGACAGCAATGGGTATACTAGTATCTGCCTCTGGGTGCCTTACCATATACACACTACGTGATACGATCATTCCCCTTGTGCGGGGATGAGGTTATCAACCCCGCACAAATGATCTAACAAGACCGCCAGCATGGGTGACCGCCAAAAAAAAAAAAAAAAAACGGTACCCTGGTTGTCGAGCTCACGCAGTGAGAGGCGTGTTTTACAGCGTCGTTGCCAACCGACGCCAACCCAACCTATAAATATATAATATTTATTAAGGGGGGGGGGGGGGGGCGTACTCATTTGTTGCTTGCCTTAGTCATTTGACCATTGACCACGCATCCCTTTCGAGACGGAGCGCCGTTCCTACTCCTATAGAGACACCTCAACATTTGGCGCTC
This sequence comes from Saccharina japonica, assembly GCA_008828725.1. Taxonomy (NCBI): domain Eukaryota; class Phaeophyceae; order Laminariales; family Laminariaceae; genus Saccharina; species Saccharina japonica. The sequence goes on along the minus strand of MEHQ01002322.1, from coordinate 67,289 downwards.
ATACGTTGTTTCCATATTCTACAAAGAATTTTTGCTAATCCTACCCCTCCTGTTTCGCCTCTTTGCCCCATTCTCGGGGGGGTTGGGGGGGGGGGGGGTGTACTCATGTTGTGCACGGCCGTAGTCATATGACCATAGACCCTCGCATCCCTACAATGCCGGGACGGAGCGCGTTGGGTTTTCACCAACCAGGCAGACATTGCTTGCACCAAGCGCGAAACGCCGTGAGGTATTGGGCGAGTCGCATGGAGGGTGAGCTGCATCCTGCTAAGAACCGCCTCTGAGGCGGACTTGCATATGGACGACAGCTTCAATGAGTTAATTTAATTTCTGGTGTGGCCACTTCCGGAGACAGCAATGGGTTTTACTATGTAACTGCCTCGCGGAGCCTTACCATATTAACACTACGTGATACGACCATTCCCCTTGTGCGGAACAAAGGTTCTCCACCCCGCACAAATGATCTACTCGACCGCCAGCTTTGGTGACCGCCAAAAAAAAAAACAAAAAAAAACGGCACCCTGGTTGTCTAGCTCACGCAGCGAGTGGCGTGTTTTACAGCGTCGTTGCCAACCGACGCCAACCCAACCATAAATATATCATATATTTATAAGGGGGGACGGGGGGGGGGGGGGGTACTCATTGTCATGCAGGTCGTAGTCGTATGCCATAGAACCCTCGCATCTCTAAAATGCCGGGAGGAGCACGTTGGGTCACCAAACAGGAGGGGGTACTCATTTGTTCTGGCCTGTCATCAACAATGACCCGCATCCCTTTCGAGACGGAGCCGTTTTATCTACGAGAGGACCTCATCTGGTCGTATCTTGTTTTCATAGCTATCACCGGGAGGGGGGGGGGGTACTTCATTTTCATGCATGGCCGTAGTCTGAGACATAGGGCGGGGGGGGGGGGGTGGTACTCGATATTCATGCATGCCGTATTGGGGGGGTCTCCTGCCTGTTATGGTAAGAATAAGGAGGCATGCTACGTACGGTAGACGGGGGGTGATTTGGGGGCAAGAATGCTCTGAATGACGGGGTTTCGGCCCATAACTGAAGAATTTGCCCCCGATATATTTTCAATCCCACTCATTTTGTTTTCTGAAATTTGTTGATAAAGCTATATTGGGATTTTATTTATCGTGTGGCGGGGGCGTGCATTTTGTGTTTTTTTCAATAATTCGGTTTTTGGTGGTGAGGGGTAGAGCTCCTCATGTGTAAGAAAATGACAAAAGAAATAGTGGTACCCTCCGTACTTTTGTATTGTCAGGGAAGGGAAGGGAGACCTTGGTAGGCCGCTGTATGGTATGGAAACCCAATCTCACAACGACATGGCTCAGGAGTTGGTATTTGTGCAGGCCGGGATCGGGGGA
>MEHQ01002322.1:53464-64454 GCA_008828725.1 Saccharina japonica | reverse complement strand
CCAACGACCCCCCCCCCCCCCCCCCCCCCCCCTCCCCCAAACCAAAAACAAAACTACATAATAAACTACACAGGCTGAACCAAACCGCGTTTAACGGCGTCAGGCCTGTGGTGCGCATCGGTTGTATGCTCTCGCACGCCGGTTGTGGACAGAGTTCCTCCGTGCTCATCGGGGCAGTCAGCGGCGGTCGCCGTGGGCCCAAATGGACGAAGCGCTGCGACAGGCAAATCGCTCAGTCTGGTGAGACTGAACTTACGCACAAGCTGCCGAAGTCCGCCTCAAGGCGGTTCTTGCAGGAGCAGCTCACCTCTCATGGATCGCCAACATCTCACGGCGCTTCGCGCTTGGTGCAAGCAATGTCTGCCTGGTTGGTGAAAACCCAACGTGCTCCGTCCCGGCATTGTAGGGATGCGAGGGTCTATGGTCATATGACTACGGCCGTGCAACAATGAGTACACCCCCCCCCCCCTCCTCCTCGGGGGGGAGGGGGGGGAGCTGGCCGCATCCGCGGCCTTGGGCTGATCTAGGACACTCTGAGCGTCATAGCGATGCCAGCTGAAGTGCAGCGTTCATTATTTTTGCGCAAGCTATGATCGCAGCGGTGCAGGAGGTACAAACATGTGCAGTCTCTTAGTTTCGCGTCGCATTATCGCGACTTTTTTTTTTTACCAGGTATATGCAGTATCACGTGTCGCGTTTTTCCTCATGTTTGCGTGGTGTTGAACCGATTACCGTCCCTTGTGACACGGGCACAACGAGCAGCTGTATACTCAGTGTGGTGGTGGTGGTGAGGGGACAAGCCTATTTCGACTCCCGATGGTTACACTGGAAGAAGAGCTTGTACTTTTAATACAAAAAGGCGTTTTTTTCTTTCCCCTCGATCCCCTCCCCGGCAAATGAGCACCCCTGCTCAAACATGCTACTGTTGTACGTAGGAGACCCGTCTTTTTTGGCGCGTCATGGCCTCAATTCGCGTTTATATACTGGCTTTAGTGTCGAGGGCGATCAGTCGAGGGGTCCAACCGCAGTCTCCTACGGTTTCTCCTGCTTCCCCCCTGTGGCGTGCGCGGAGAGGCAAGCGACAACTGGAAGCGACAACTGGAAGCGAGAAAAAAATGCCAAAAAAAAAACTGTACGAACTTTGTGTGGTTGTTTTTTGTAGACCCCGCCCCCGCCCTTCCAAGACACTTCTGCCTTGCTCTTTTTTTTTTCCAACTTACGCCGCCTGTCTTCTTGTGCTGACATTTTTATTTTCTATCTCTGTTTTTTTTGTTGCGTGCTTCGTTTGTGTCTGTCGAAAAGTGTTTGGCAACTCGGAAACTTTCAAGCGCGTACCTTTACCCGCGGTGCTTGAGCGCGCGTCGCGATCGCTGAAAGCGTCCCTGGTTCTGTTCTGGGGGAGATGGGGGCTGCCCATCCCGTTTAAGGTATGTGGCAAGGGAAAAATAAGCAACTGGCAGTTGTTGTTGTTGTTGTTGTTTTTTTCCCATCTCATTTATTATCTTCGCCCTTCCTTTCTCTCTCCTTTCTAGTAGTCGCAACTCAGATCCGGGGCCACAAAGTAGGCTCTTCTCCCTCCTCCCCCACTATTAATAGGGTTCTTGCCTTGTATTTTTATCGCGAGAAGATTTCAGCACTTTTTTCCCTCGTCAACTGTCGTCGAATTGTGCTTTCCCAGGTATATATATACCGGTACCTCATTTTTTAACTTTTAAAAATGAGGTTTGCGTTATACTCTATACCTGGTAATACGAGTATACGAAGTATGTTTATTATTTCATTTGCCATCCGGCAATGTGTGCATAGCGTGAGTGTCAATGACCAAAACAATGATGAAATAAACAGAAAAAAAAAACAGACCACGACAAGGCAAAAGCGTGACAAATGATATTTCTAACAACCGAAAGCTACGAAAACTATTATTGGATGTAATATATCATACCTCCCTGTTCTATGCTTGCTTTCTCCGCGTACGTATGTACGCGTGGCGAGGTGTTTGGCGGCGGTGGGTGGTGCTTGGTAGTTCCCGGGCTGCCGAAGCATGCTGCTATTAAATGTCGTACTGCTTGTTGCGCGCTCTTGCCCACCATATATACATGTGTGTGGTGTTCACATTAAACCTTTCTTTCTACCCGTCAACATCCAGCACACCCACTGGTGTCCATGCCGATTATTCATCCTATATAGAGACACAAGTTCCGTGGTCATAAAACCGCACGACACAGAGATACTACGCTGCAATGCAGTAAGAAGAGCAAGCAGGAGGCTGGGAAGACCACACCTGCCAATACTTGTTGTCGCTGTAAGTATTTACTAGTAGTAGGCACCAAAAGGGTTACAGCAGGGGTCCCCCTATAAGGCGGTCTGAGAAATGCGGTGTCCCCGATACAAGGCGGTCAAAATCGCTTGCCGTGACTGGAGAATCGCACTCATACCCTGGAACGAATAAGGCGGCTTCCCTCTATAAGGCGGTTATATTGCTCTCGCACACCACCGCCTTGGCTTTACTGCCCCCTCCCTACTGTAAACGGTGCTCCGTCTCGAAAGGGATGCGTGATCAATGGTCAAATGACTAAGGCAAGCAACAAATGAGTACGCCTTCCCCCCCCCCCCTACTGTATACGAATTACACCGCAATATTTATGGTGAGATATTCTTCGTTCCCGTGTCGTCTCTGTTCGTTTTTTTTTTGTACGTACTGTTTTGCGCGACAAAGGTACCCCTGACGTTCGCCGTCGGAGAAGCGTTGCTCGTGGAAAAAAACGCCTCCCCTTCGCCTGAGCAGGTCGACGCGCTCCACTCACAGTTCTGCGACGCGTTAACCGAAGTGTTCGACCGTTTCAAGGGAGATTACGGCTGGGGAGACAAGGAGTTGGAGCTGCGATGACACTATATACGAGGACACTGCTGGAGTTTTTTTTGGTAGTTTTGTGTCAGTTTTTTTGTCTTTAGTTTTTTTGTTTCTTTTTTTTGGTTTTAGATCTTTGTATGTTTTTATGTTTAATATTACTCCCGAGGAATTGTGTTTTTTATCCGTCTACGCTTGGACTACGATCTATTTGTTGTGTTTTTTATTACTCCGATGAGTCGTGCTTTTCCACCCGACTACGTATACGATCTGTTTTTTTTAATGTTCTTTATTACTCCCGGGACGATGCATTGTGTTTGTGATCAGACTGCTGTCTTATTAGATGTTTATTCTTGCTCCGATGCTGAATTGTGTTTTCCATATCGGACAAACAGTTTGCGGCACGAGCTTCAACGTCGATCACTCAGAACCATGCCCAGAAAAAAAAACACACACACACACATTTCCCCCCCGTATACTTTGTGACCAAGAGCCCCATGTGGTGGTGGTTGTTCCGGCCGATAGAGGGCAAGGGGGGGGGAGGGGGGGGGGGCGTACTCATTTGTTGCTTGCCTTAGTCATTTGACCATTGACCACGCATCCCTTTCGAGACGGAGCACCGTCCCTACTCCTAATAGAGACACCTCCAACATTTGGGCGCTCAATACGTTGTTTCCATATATTACAAAAGGGGGCGTACTCATTTGTTTAGTTGCCTTACCAATATTCCTTCGACCATTGACCACGCATCCCTTCCGGGACGGAGCACCGTTCCTACTCCTATTAGAGATACCGGGCGGGGGGGGGTGCGGGGGGCACCCGACTCAACGCGACGGTTGCTGCTGTGCTCTGTGTTCGCCCCTCTTGCTGGCTCCGGCTGTCTGTGCCTGTGCTCTTGTATTGTCTTCGATGTGAAACACGCAAGCAGTGGTATCCTAATCTGCAAACCTGCATACAGTTCGACGCGACAGATGTTTAAGAATCTCTTATTTTTGGCCAGACTGGGATTAGTATATCCAAGACTGGGTGTGTCCCACACTATTTTCACTACAAAGAGATCGCATTCTTATTTTTTCCCCAAAATCTTAGTCTCAACCTCTTAATTATCAGATTCTTAACACCTGTCGCGTAATGTACACCATACAGCAGCATGTATATACGCGTAGCTGTAGTCGGTGGCTCTGCGTGTGGGCGCTCGGGGGTTGTGATATGGGCGTGGACTCAGCGTCAACCTCTTTCGCTGCTTTTTTTTCACATGGTACGGTATTAAATAAAATTATTATAAATACGTCAGGTATTGAGGTGCTGCACCATGTTTTTTTTTCTGAGGGGGGTGCGGTTACTTTGAGCTCTCTATACCCCACCCAAAAACTGATTTTGGAGGCAAATATAAGGGCTACTCGTACCTGAGGAACAATCCCATGCCACGTAAGTAAGTATACAACGAAAAGAATGTTGCAAACACAAGAATGAAAGTAAGACCGATTGTTTGAGGTCAATCAAGGAGTCCGATCATTCAGAAAACATTTCAGCCAAAAAAAGTGCTACCTCTATCTATCGTAGCAGCACGCGTCGTTCGTTTTCGAGTGGTTGATTGCTGTGGGCGCACATTATGGTTGTAGGGAGTGTCTGTCCTCTGTGCAGCAGTGCCCGGTAAGCCGATGCCCGTTAGGTCGTGTGTGCTTAGTGGGTGGTAGGCGGTTGGTTTGTCGGACGATTGCTATTTGAAGATAGATGTAGCGGAACAAATGTACTGTATGTAAAATTGTGTCGAACTTGGAATTGAGGCCGCCAAAATGAACGCAATAATTACAGCAGAGTATAGTGTCAACGGGTCAACACTTTAACACCCCCCCCTTGATTCTGGAACTGACATCATCGGAGGCGTCGTTTTGTGAAGGAGAGACGACACGGGATACCACGACAGTTTGGTTCCAATCCGCGGGTAAGACTTTACGCCATAAGCCATAACTTGGATTTCAAGGGGAAACAGACAGCGTTACACACTTTATGATACGCGTCTACGGCGGTATACGTACCTGGTACCTGGTATCAGTTACCAGTACCATGTACCATGAGAGTTTACAGGTAGGTACTCGTACGTAGCTGATGTTGCTTCGAGAGGTGAAACGGCTATCCTCGCATCCTCACAACGCGGGATGGGTCCTATTCTAAAAACTCTATCCGAGGCCGAAACCGCAACGACGAAACGGCCCTCGTTGCTGACGGCTGACGATGCCAAGTGCCGAAGGCACAAAAGTTACACAACAAAAAAAGGTAATCACAACCGCGTGCTTGTACTGAGGGATCCCTGAGCCCGCCTGGTGGTGGAACCAGAGCCTGCCCAATCGTGGCTGGCTGCCTTCTTCGCGTATACATCGTGGTTGCCAGTTGCCAGCCTTCTTCGCGCATCGTATCCGACGCGGATCGGGCCATGCGCGGCGGAATAAATATCGCTTGGGAAGCCAGAACCGTTAGCCAATAGCAAGTGGACATGGACAGATTGGGCCAATCATACTGTTGTAGTGGCAACTTCGTGCGGCGAAATGCTTCGAAGGGCGAGGGAGGAGGGAGGAGAGAGGAGAGGGGAGCAGGGAGCTCGATGTAGTTGGAGGTTGGAGTCCTGATGGTGGGTTGGCAAGTGCTTCCTGGTGTGCTTTGTCTTGTCCCTTTGCTGAATCTGAGTGCAGCCCTGCTCCTGACGAAAGGTGTCGGGGGGGTGCGCCGCGCGTCGCAAGAGCAAACAAAGCGCTGGAGCATGTCGACGTCTGCTGCTGCTGCTATTGAGGTTGAAGTCATCAGCGACTTCGCCTGTCCCTGGTGAGCGGCGACGATGCCCGCGTGAGCATGCCTGCCGCACATAGCAGTGTTGAGGTTGACTTGGTTAAACGCTCCCAAGTTGCAAGCATAGTCTAGTCGATTGCCGTACGTACTCGGTCAGCAGTCTGTGGTTCTTGTGTTGAGATGTTGCCGTATGCCACCTATAAAATCATTGTGCAGCTCGTCTGATAATGCGGAACCATCGGCGACTCCCTCCATAATCCCTATGTCCCGAAATATAAAGACCGTTAGATTTATTTTCATTTGACAAAGTGTTCTTAAATTTCGGGACATCGTTGGTATACTGGTGCTGCTGGCTGTAGTACTCGTTCGTACACGGCAGTGTTGGCATCGACTCTTCTGCTGCTGCGTTACAGCACTTTAAACTACCGTGTTGTGTGCGTACAGAGGATGCATCGCCGGACCCCCTCGCTCCCTGAAGAAGCGTACGATCGGTGGCCTTCACGATCGCGGCACTGCGACGCGCTGGCGCGACGTACTGACTGCTATACAGGCCTCGCAAGGTTTCGCTAGTTTTTTTTTTTTTTTTTTTTTGTGCATCCCATTTATTATCTTCGCACTTCCGTCTTTCTCCCTCCCTAGTCATAACTCAGATCCGGGGTCACAAAGTAGGCTCCTCTCCCTCCTCCCCCACTACGGTTCTTGCCTTCATTTTTATCGCGAGAAGATTTCAGCACTTTCTTCCCTTGTCAACTCTCGTCGAATTTTGCTTACCCACGCTATAATATGCGCTCTCGACAGACGGTGTCATTTGAGAATAAAAACCTCCATGGGGAGAATCGAACCCTCGACATCCGGGCCTACAGGCTTCGTGGCTACCAGTTAGACCACCGGGGCGACCGGCTGCACCTATTCTACAGCACAACGTACAGCAGTAATTTGTTTGAGCAAGCGACTCCACATGCACGTTCTCACGAGGAATGTACGAAACGCGCAACCGATGTTTTACAGCAGTCATATATAGCGGTCATAGCGCAGCTGAAGCACGCACAAACAGGCAGCAGTAACTTTTAGTTATTGTAAATTATCATAGGGTACATGTGTTATTCATACGATGCGGTCGAATAACAGACAGCAAGTAAGTACAATACTGCGCTGTACGAGTCGTACGTACGTCGTTGTACTATGTATCATACCTGTACATACCAGCTTCGCACTGCTGTTACCGGAGGTTTGCTTTTGTTTCGTCACGGCGCGTGGCAAGACAAGACATCAAACGCGCGCGGTGTTGCAAGGCAGAATCACCCGCAATTCGACCCTCGTTGAAGCTGTCATCCATATGCAAGTCCGCCTCACAAGCGGTTCTTATCAATAATAGGATGCAGCTCACGCTTCATGCGACTCGCCGAACACCTCACGGCGCTTCGCGCTTGGTGCTAGCAATGTTTGCCTGGTCGGTGAAAACCCGGCATGTTCCGTCCGGGCATTGTAGGGATGCGAGGGTCTACGTATGGTCATACGACTACGGCTATGCATGAGCATCGAGTACACCCCCCCCCCCCTCCCCCACTAGCCAAAAACGTTTCTTTGTAATATACCTGGTATGGAAACAGCGTAATGAGCGCCCAACTGTTGGAGGTGTCTCTGTTAGGCGTAGGAACCAGTAGTGGACGAACGTTGAGAGTGGATCTTCCTAAGGTAGCTATGTAGGCGCTCTGGTTGGCCAAGGGTGTATTGTACGCGGCTCAGTCAACGTGGGGTCTTTCCCAGCCACAGCATATCTCGAGTCAGCCTAGAGCCTTTGCCTGGAACCCAACGCGGTCACTCGCAGACGACCGCCCCCCCGCCCCCCCCCCTTTCCTTTAAGGGTCAAACTAAAAAATAATGAGAAATAATCGCAGACCCCGACAAGTGTTGCCACATCATCATTTCGTTTGTTTATACCTCGCATACGGATATTTATAAATAACAGTACATACGTACCGCTCTGTCCCTAAATATAAGGACATTTCGTAGGGCTGGGCATTGGCACAGTGTACTGGCAGTACTAATCTACTGATTGACCTGGCCAGTACATTCGGCCAGTACATTCGGCAGTATTTTTTTTATCGTACGTGCGTCCAAGAAACACGCCATGTTATAGTACGGAAACCCACCGATTGCGTTTCGGGAGGAGAGAGGAAAGAGGAGAGAGAGAAGAAACAGTACATATACTGCTGCAATCCTGTACTGTACGTATACTGATTGTTTTTTCACGACAGCGGTAAAATCGCTACTGACTGATTCAGCCAGTGCCCAGCCCTACGTATACCTTTTGTATATTCATATTAAATCAAAACGGTCCTTATTTTTAAGGGACAGGGTGATAATATATGATAGTAAAAGGGCTAACTTGTCGCCCACCCCGTTCCCCTCATATAATAAGGTGCTACGTCGGGAAGGCGCGCCTCAACAACGCGGTGGAAGCCTTGAAGCGAGCCGACCCGGACGCGAGGGTACGCGTGTCGTTCACCCCTTACATGATCGACCCCCACACGCAGCCCGACGGCGAGGACTACCTGGCGTACAACGAGCGACGGTGGGGGGGGGACGGCTGGACGACGTCCCTGAAGAGGTGCTGCTGCTCGTAGCTTGTTGGGATGCGGTTCTGTATGACCTTTATGGATGTATATATATACTTCGAAGTGTAGCTCGAGTAGAGTTGGTGCAGACACAGCTGTTTATGTTTCATGTTTTCTTTTTTTTCTTCTTCTTTTTTCTTCCCAGTTATTGTCTTCGCCCGTCTTTTCTCGCTCCCTCCTAGTCGTAACGCAGTTCCGGGGTCATATATATATATTATATATGTATAGCAGGCTTCCCCCCCCCCCCCCCCGGTACGGGTCGGGCCTCCTTTTTTATCGTGAGAAAACCCCAACCCTTTCTTCCCTCATCGTCGAATGGATGAGCTAACCCGGATTATGCTTTTTGTTAGATATGCATGTTGCTCCTTGAGCTGTAAAGTCAGCGCTGCTGACTTGTGGACAAAGCGATTATTTTTGGTACATAGCTAACATATAGGATGCCAGTAGTAGATAGCTGTCGCTACGTAGAAGGGCTCGTGCAAAGCAGGATGTTTTTTATAGCTGTCGGCAACTTTTGTGTGCTTTGGTGGAATAAGGTGTGGTCCTGGCTTCGGTTATTTTCGGGGATCGCGGTCGGTCGGTCGTAACACGCCTCCATAGTCTAGGGATGTTTCGGCGGCTTCAGCCAGCTCGGAAAGGGGTCCCGTTTTTGGCGCCGTTGTAAATTGGTGACTCGTTATAAGTCGCTCGAAATTATTGTCACCGCTCGCTGCAGGTGCCCGCAAGGGAAAATTTCACACCTCGGGCCGATCATCTATTCTACTGTAGATATTTCAGGGCAGATGTATTCCTGATCTGTATGATCTGTACTGTATAATCTGTACTGTATGATCTGTGCTGTATGGTCTAAACTGTATGGTCTGAACTGTGTGATCTGTACTGTATGATCTGAACTGTATGGTCTGAACTGTATGATCTGAACTGTGTGATCTGAACTGTGTGATCTGTACTGTATGATCTGAACTGTATGATCTGAACTGTATGATCTGAACTGTGTGATCTGTACTGTATGATCTGTACTGTATGATCTGAACTGTATGATCTGAACTGTGTGATTTGAACTGTATGATCTGTACTGTGTGATCCGTACTGTATGATCTGAACTGTATTATCTATATGATCTGTATGATCTATAGCTCATGTTGCCGGGTGGGAGCCGTGTTGGTCAAAATGATCTACAGTAGCACTTGTTCCTTGGGTTGGATCTGTACTATGCAGATCCTGCACAACCTCTCAAACCGGTAGGTGAGGAAGTAGATGATCTGCAGATGATATATAGATGATCTATCTGTAAATGATATATATGTAAATGATCTATCTGTAGATGATCTATCTGTAGATGATATATCTGTAGATATTGTATCTGTAGATGATATATCTGTAGATGATCTATCTGTAGATTATATATCTGTAGATTATCTATCTTTAGTTTATCCATCTGTAGATTATCTATCTGTAGATTGATCTATTCGAGGTTTGGAAGCTTTTAGTCTCCCAGTAGTGCCGTGTTTTTCTGAGGAGGGCTGGCTTGTGGACGGTCGAGTTAGGCTTACGCTGCTGGCGGGGGTCGTCTTTTTTTGCTTACGAGTATTACTTTTGTAATAGTTTTAATTGTACATCAGATATTGATCGTTGTTTCTGTTTTTTGTGTTTTGGTGTGGTGCGGTTTTGTTTTCCGGTGTCAACTAACAACGATTTTTTGCTTCTTTTATTTTCAAGACAGACACGGACGGCGCCAAGGCTTGACGCGCCAAACTTGGCGTGCACAAGGAGACCCTGAACATCGCTTGTGGTTGAGGGATCAACCGCTTTTAGTTATTCTGACACAAAACATGCGCACCCCCCTTCGTCTTCGTACATCACAACCCTGCCCGCCCTCTGCCTCCGAACAAACGTATGAAAACTATCAACTCGTTTCCCCCTACAGCCTATTCCGCTTCCCACACGTTTGCGTGCTACATTGAGCGGCGTTTTTTCTTGTGTTTTTGTTTTTTTCGTGCCGGTTTTTTATGGCTGGGCAGATCTTCCAGAAAGGACGGGTGCACGTTCGCCAAGTGGGAGACGTGGCCCAACACCCTCCTCGCGCACCGCCTGCAGAAGTTCGCCGAGGCCGCAGGAAAGGGCGACCAGGTGCACTTACTTAGCAGTTTTTTTTTTCTGTTTTGGAGCTAACCCTGCAGCAGTACCCCCGTGGCTGTGGTGGTGTTGTTGCACAGTGACGCGAATCTGAGGGCAAGATGTTTCGCTTTCACGGCCTTGCCATCGTGTTTTTGGCGATGCGGCGTCTCCCCCCCCCCCCCCTCGCCTTCCTCCTCCCTCCCTCTCTCACCTCCTCCCTCCCCCCCGCCCCCCCCCCCCGCTACACGCTCAGGATGGGAGGAGTATGGTATTGCTAGAAATAAAGTAAAAAAGGTGGTTGAGAAGAAGAAGAAAGGGGTATGGAAAGACGTAGTTACTAAAACGAATGAAGACTTTGATGGCGGGATGAAGCAGATGTGGGTAGGGATAAAAGGGATACTAGGCAAGCAAGCAGGAGAGGCAGATACGGGGATAGCTACATTAAGAGCACAGAACGGTAAAATGGTTAGTAGTTCGAAGGGGAAAAGGGAAGTACTTGTAGAGCATTACCGCAAGCTAGGGACGCCCACAACCAACGAAACGTTCGACAAAGAATTTGAGAAAGATATCAACGCGTGGGCGGAGGCGAACGTAGATGCATCAGAAAGGGAAGACAGTGGTT
>MEHQ01002322.1:30095-49917 GCA_008828725.1 Saccharina japonica | reverse complement strand
CCCTCCCTACCCCCCCATCCCCGCCCCTCCGGTGTTGTGAATAGAACGGCGAATATGGACATTTGTTCGAGACGGGAGTTCTACGGAGGAGGCGTGTTGAGAAGATAGGACGACGGGTATGGACAGTGTTCGAAAAAGTCTGGTTAATTCCATCGAGAAGGCGTGTTAAACGAGCAGACTTTCGTCTAAAGGTCTATTAGTCAGATTTTCGTGACAATTGGCCCACCGATTTCTGTTTCGTTTTTGCTTGTTGTATACTTGTGACTGTTGTGGGCCGGTCCAGCCCCTGCGCATTTTGTGTGCGGTGTTTATGCGTAGGGGGAGGAGGGGCGGGGAGGGTGTTATTTTTGTATCGAAGGCATTTCGTGGGGGCTAGGTAGGGGACGGGTTCGTAGCAAAGAGGGGCCTGGTATTTGACGATGCATATGTCGATCGTGAGATAGGCGTTGAGCCCCGGTATTTTTTCTGACCCGTATACGTACGTACATGCTTCGAGGTATATACATACCTGAGTCTGTTTTGCTGCCTTTTTTTATCCGCATGCTGCGTCTAGGAAAAGTATTCCGTACGAACCCTAGGTGCGCTGGAGGGCTTTATTGAACAGACAGGGCGGTTCAATGGACACACGCACACTGCAGTTGAAAACAACTGAACTGCTGTCTGGAGCCCACATATATGTTAGTACCGTATGACCAGTTAGCTGTCCAGGCCCAAGGGGGCCGGGCCGGAGACTCCCACTGCTGAAGATGGATTCGTAATTTTTTTTTAAGACGCATGCTGCGGTAGAGGTGGTGCACCATGTTTCTGCCATCTGAGGGTGGCCACTTGACCACAGCTCCATACACCTCACCCATTTTTTTTTTTTAGGAGGAAAATACAAGTGCTACCCGATACGAAACAATTCTTACCATATGGCCGAACTATCGCGGCAAGTGTCGCGACGCGTCGCGGCAGGTGTCGCGGCATGTCGCGACGCGTACTGGTGGCCTAAATACTCGGAGTACTTGGAGTATAAGCAGTACTGAAGGCCCAAATACTCCGAGTATACTGGGAGGATGAGCAGTACTTATACTCGAATACAAGCAGTAGTACTCGGAGTAAAAACATGTAAATTGCTCGGAGTACTCCGAGAAATCGAGAGGATTGGACACCGAAATACTGCGAGTACACAAAGTACCTGAAGCATTTTCCCCCGAGAAAACTCTAACTATACTCCGAGGTAATGGGAGCATCAGTGAATTTTGAAATGCTATAAACGCCAGTCACATGCCCCCAGAACCTGGGAGCAATGACGGCCGAGAGTGCAAAGATGCTCCTAACGCACTTCACACTCCGAGTATACTCCGAGTTCAAGTACATTTCGTACTCCGAGTTAGAGTACTGGCCGTCTGAATACTCGGAGTACTTGGAGTATGAGCAGTACTGAAGCCCCAAAAACCCGACATACTCCAAGGACACGAAATATCGAGAGTGTTCATACCCGAAATACTCCGAGTACGAGCAGTATCCCGGAGTATCGAACCCCGAAATACTCCGAGTACACGAAGCACCTGAGATATTTTATCTCCAATATTATACTCCTTAATTTACTCCAAGGTACTCGGAGCATTTGTGCAACATTGAACACAACGAGGAACTACCCCTGAGCCCGCAGGAAAAACGCCGGACAGATACGAGTACTTGCATTTTTTTTCAAGACTGGAGACTAGCAACGCGAATGATACTCATTCGATTGCGATACAAGCATGGGGCGGGGGGGGGGTAGCGGCAAGGAGCGGGGGCGATACTTATGTCGTGCAGGCCGTTAAGTCGTCAATCGCCATAGACCCTCGCATCCCTACGATGCCGCGACGGGGCACGTTAGGTTTTCACCAACCAGGCAGACATTGCTTGCACCACCAAGCGCGAAGCTGGGGGGGGGGGGGTCAGGGCAAGCACGGCCTAGCCATTGCCGGCTATTTTCTTACTGTACCACGTGACGGGTGTGATTTGTGTTGGGGCCCCAGGACTCGGTCCCGCGAACCTCGACTGATCGTTATATAACCCTTTTGCTACTGAGAAAAGTATCCCGCACTAATTTCAAGTAGTTTTCCGCCCGAAACGTGGGACACAAATCACACCCGTCACGTGGTACAGTAAGAAAATAGCCGGCAATGGCTAGGCCGTGCTTGCCCTGACCCCCCCCCCCCCAGCCCCCCCCCATTGGCGCAAGAACAGAGCCCGCCGTCCGTACCTGTCCGGTCTTAGCGCCGAGAACCGCCTGGATGGAATCGCCGTCGTCTGCGAAAGGAAGCAACGCAGCGGAATGACAAGAACGCGAAGGGACGACGGAACGTTCGGCCGCAAGCGAAAACACGAGGATTTTTTTTAATAGAAAGCAATCCAGCGGCGGGGAGAAAAGAAGGCGAGAAGCGAGGACGGAAACGTTTGGCCTCAAAAGCAAAACTATGAGGATTTTGTTTCGGGGGGGTGTGTGTGTGCTGTGTGCAAGCGCAGCCGAGGCGGTTTCGACGGTTCGACAAAATAACCGGAGGCTTTCAGATGTTCACTCGTCTTAAAGCTTTTGGCCTCCCCTTCGAGGGAATTTTAGGAGTTCCAGTCGAGCATGTTCAATACTGTACTATTAATAGCAAATGCTGATTACGATGATTGTGATGAAGATGATGTTCTCACAAGAATACACAATATCGCGCTAAAAAAAGTACAGGTGCGTCTTAAGTCGTGACCATTTTAGAACTGAACCTACTTCATAGAGGAACAAAAAATCTCGGATATTATTTAGAGTGGGATCGTTTAGGCAGCAGTACAAATCGTGAACCGACAACATGGATCCAGGATTTGGAATAAAATTGGTTCCAGCCTTGTTTTTCGCTCGAGGACATACTGTGAAAAATTACAGGATGGTCGCCGCGCTGGGTGCACAACTCAACGCGGTGGTTTATTCCAGGCGAGCCCCCCCTGCTTCGGTGAAGGAATCCTCATTAAATCCAATACTTCTTTTCCCGAGTGCAATATTGATATTTAGTGTACGAGTACCTATAAATGGCTCAAAATGCCTAGATATATACCTATTTTTGGCTTTTTCCCTATTACATGTTTCATACTCGTCGTACAGGTACTACTGCTGTAAAACAGTGCATGATCGGCGGCATCGTAATAAAATACCTACAGAAAAAAGGGGTACAGTAGCCTTACCCGCGTCTGACAAAACAGACGCGTGAACGCCGACGACGGTTCTCTCTGCGGTTTCGGTCTCTCCGATGTCTGGACCGACATTGCCCAGACTTACATAGACGCCTTGCCGGCGAATGAGCTCTTTTGAGTATCCACGCACCTATTTATATTCGGTGCTTGTTTTCTAACGATCTATGCACCGACAAAAAAAACACACACACGATTTTTCGATGCCACTGATTCATTAATTTACACCGTTCATGTGTAAGGCAGCAACGGTAGGTGTTGGATGGCTGTTTAGTCTAACAAAAGGCACCACTTTGTTCCAAACAAAGAGGGAAGGAGCTAAACAAAAGTTGGAAAAAAAACGAGCGTTTCCAACCGAACTCGATAACCTTTAACCCTATCACCGACCACCACCACCCGATCGCCATTTCGTGTGCCCGAACTCGGAAAATAAATAATTAAGTCTTCTTCCGGTACGAAATAAGAAAATGATAGACGCTGCTGGGCAATTGTTTTATTGTTTTGACCAGATTGTACTCCCGAACCCGAAAATAACTAGATACGTTTGGATTTGGTTGTTAACCCTTTTAGGACTGCAGTCCCGTTTTGGGGACAAAGCACTCTAATTCCAAGTAATTTGTCTCCAAAACGGGACTCCAGTCCTGTAAGGGTTAAGAAGTGTGTGGCGATGGCACTTTTTTTATGCGTCGCACGTAGGGAAGGAGCTAAATAAAAGTTGAAAAATAAGTAAATGAGTGTTTCCAACCGAACTCTATAACCTCAACCCTATCACCGACCACCACCACCCGATCGTCATTTACGCAAGTACCAAGGTAACATTTACGTAGGGAAAACAGCAGAGCAACTTATATCGTTGGCTTTGCTCTAAAGGTCAAAGACACTTTAATTAAAAAAAAACGAGCACTCACTCATTTCGTCGAGCTCGTAGACGGTGTGCTCTACATCCAACGAGCTGAACAGGGCCTTGGTTCTGGAGCAAAACCTGCGGCACCGTACGGCACGCAAGGGGTCCAACCAGCACAGCAGCAAAGCGAAAGCGAAGCAATCAGTAAAACGAACTAATACACAATCAGTAAAGCGAAGCAGCATCTCCGAGCTCTCGGGGAGAGAAAGGAGGAACAGGTACACACAAAAGGTAGGAAAAGGTACACACACAAGGTGCACACAGGCAATCGAGGAGGAGTAGCCGAGGGTCTCTGAGCTCGGGGAGAGAAAGGAGTAAAAGGTACTGTACACACAAAGGTACACACCGGCAATCGAGGTAGAGTAGCGGTCGATCTCCCTCCGAGCTCAGGGGAGATAAATAAAAGGTACAGACAGGCAATCGAGGTAGGGTACTAGAAACCGGAGGGTAAGTAGCGAATACTAGCGGGCGATGACGATGAGGGCTACCTACGCTGCGCCGCGGACACCAAGAAAACGCCAGTGTACCGCCGGGGTCCTCCTGGCAGAAAAAAACACGCACTACACGACTGTTGAAAAACTTTTGTTTTTCCAGTAAAACTCCGTGGAAACCCAAAATCCGACGTACAAAATTACACGATTGTTGACAAAATTTGTTTCTGGCAGCACTCGTGGAAACACACAATCGTACCAACAATTTTTGAGGTCAGTACTTCGTAGTCTAAAATGATCCCAGTAACCAGGTCATACTGCTGTAAGGCTGTACCAACCAATACGTACCGTTCCAGTCACGTCCGGAGTCACGCCAAAATACTGCAAGGCGGTTGAATAATACCTCCATGTGTCGATTAAACACAAAAAAAAACAGCAGTTCATAGCGCCAGCTTATATCTCCTCCATCCTCAATCAAAAAGCGGTATGGCGGCAGCAACAGGCAAAACACACTCACGGGCAGTAGGACTTGGAGAAGATGACAATGCCGTTGCCCTCGATCTCCTTCTCCACGAACTCGACGGAGTTCATCGACCTGTGTGCACGGCGGTAATTTCGCGATGGTGGGCACAATCATCACAAAAACACAGCGGGAGTTAGAAACAGGGAGGCCACCAGTTGGACGCTGGGAGGGGGGGGGTTGCCGTCGTTACTCCCGTTGTAGATGAGCACCAACACCCTACGACAGCACAGTATGCCGCTGTAGCACATCCAAAAGTTGGAAAAGTTGGAAAAAAAAATGAAACAGTAAAATACTAAGAAGTGCTCACCGCGACGATACGCGGACACACTGAGCAGAACGACACCCTAATTACTACCTACTCGTAGGGAATTCTTGAATTCTTAGAAAGACGTAGCTCGTGTAATACGAACTGACTCCCAACTAAAACGATCGGAGCGCTACCGCTACCACCGCTATGCCTCGTCTCTCATGGCTCCTGTACAATAGCTTCCCCCCTCAACACCCCAAAACGCATGGCTCTACGTACACATACGAGTTTTGCGTGATACACAGACACACAGACTATATTGGCCATTGCTCGACTGTCTACAATAACGCGGCTGTGCACCTGCCAACAGGCGCCAATCAGAGGGGCTTTTGCTGTATACACGCCGACAGTTCGTGTGGAGAGAGGCTGCCGTTCAATGCCACCGCCGCTGCCGCCACCGCCGTCACCACCACCACGACTAATGCCACAACCAATGCCACCACGAATACCACTAGTAATACTAGGTAATGTCTAATGCCACCATTCGTGCCACCTGGTAGTGCGCAAAGAGGGGCAAGCCGCGCCGTAGCCGACATTGGTATCATATAACCACGAAAGGCTATGGAAAGCAAGCAGGCCATATGATTCAGTTCTACTACTACGAGTATAGCAGCGCAGCACGCAAAAGAGCAGGACGAAAGAAGTCGCGGCGGAGGCGGTAGCGGTAGCAGTGGGGGGGGGGGGGGGGAAGGGGGGCAGGGGCGCCGCGCGGCCTACTGTACCAGGTATACCCGTAAATATCATAGCAGTGTCCTATTCTGTTCTCTCTCCATTGCCGCACCATGGCAGCAGACTCTGCTGGCTTCATTTTTCTGGGGGGCAGGTAAATGGGATCAACTCTTCTGCCGCCCCCATGGCAGGTAATCCGTCAAGACCGCAAGATTGGGCGTTAAGTGTACAGTAGGCGTGCCGTTCGGGCTACGCTTGAGGACAAAAAATATTGGGCGTTAAAAAGTAAGCGTGCTGTTCGGGCTGCGCGCTCGAGGGCGCCGGTCGCCGCTTGTTGACGCAGCCGACACCCGCGGGAGGGCTTTGGGACCACAACCACTTCGACAACAGATTCCTACGTAAGAAACTTATTCGGAGCAAAATTTCTTACTGGCAAGTCGGCGTCGGCGTTGGGTCAAGCCAAAGTGGGCTCTGCCGGCGGCGAATTATACCGAGCCACTCTGTCCCGAAATATTGGGAACGTTTGGATTAAATACTAATATACAAACGGTTCTTATATTTAGAGACAGAGTGGTACACTAGAATATACCCCCTTAACCCTTAACCCATTCAGAACTGAAAAAAATGTCCCACACTAATTCCAAGTAATTTGTTCCCCAAATTCGTGGGACCAGTTCTTAAGGGATTAAGCTGAATTTCCGACGCCGATTTTTCTCCAAAGCATGCCTGAGAGGAGGGCACACACACAACCGAAAAAGGTAGCTTTGGAAATATCTCGACGCCCTTCCATATAGACGCATCGGTCGGCGTTTCGCACTCTCCCCGTTGTCGATAAATGAATCAGCTAGGGAAATCGTCCGAGAGGGGGGCGGGGGGGGGTGCTATATTATCACCCCCGGTGATACGGGTCGTACATAATATTAGAGGTCCCCATAGTGCCGGTTGCGTACGTAGTGCCGGCTGTCCGCTACGTAGAAGCTAGAAGTGCCTGCGAAATCGCTTGGCACAGATGGGATTGACCAGTGCGGCAGTGCGCGGAATAGTGGTGGCTGCCGCTATGTAGTGCCGGTATTGTTGGATGTTGCATACCGTCACTATTAATAGAGATAGAGGGACCACTACTGCTGTATGTCCGGGGTCAATCGGGAGGGCCCAGGTCGGAGTGGGGTTAGGTCGGCGTGGGATCAGGGTAACATGTTTAAAACAATTTCTTGCGTGTGTGTGTTTCCCTGCCCGCGAAAAGGATTCTCGGCAAATAGAAGGGACATGAGGAAGGTGTTTCGATTTTTCCTGCCGAACCTGTTGTGAAAACCCTCCCGTACGTTACGCCCGTTTACGACTTGGCCCAGTTTCGAGACAAAGGTCAATGGTCGATAGTCGATACTCGTACTCGTAGTCCAGAATAACTTCCTCATTTACATTTAATTCCGAGATTTTTCCCAAGAACAGCAGTACGCACACAAAGGTACAATGTGCACATCCGGTACGTGCTCGTACTCTATACGACTCGCACTGATATACACTACACCACCCCCCCCCCTCGTGAGCTCACGTGGTGGAGAACTTGGCCTGTCGCTGGTTAGGCGAAACGGCGCTCGCCGACCGGATGAGAGC
Source organism: Saccharina japonica (assembly GCA_008828725.1). Taxonomy (NCBI): domain Eukaryota; class Phaeophyceae; order Laminariales; family Laminariaceae; genus Saccharina; species Saccharina japonica. The sequence goes on along the minus strand of MEHQ01002322.1, from coordinate 42,268 downwards.
GCTGCCGGCCATGGAGCCGACGGCCACGGTTCCCATGCTTCGCATCATGGGGTTGGAGTAAAACCTGTCGCGTTTATGGGCATCAGGCATACGGTATCACACGTGGCGTCGAGAAGGTTGTGTTTAGCAGGCAGTATAGGGATAGAGAGAGAGGGTCAAGTGAAAGCCAGTTCATAGCCGTCCCGCCGCTCAGCCAGCAATGTGGTTCTCGCGTTGTGGCCTCGTTGTCCCAGCAAGGCTCCGTGACAACGACTTTAGGCGGAGATGGGCAGAAGTGGACAGAGTAGTGGTTGATTTGAGTGCATCTTCAAGTCTCTTCTCCCTGCGCCCACGGCGGTGGTGGCTACACACGCTCCCTACGAGTGCTGCTGCGTACAGATGTGGAACCCAGCAGCAGCGGCGGCAGCAGCAGCAGCAGCAGTAGCAGCCGCAGCAGAGTAGCAGCAGAGCAGCAGCACCGCATCAGTTCGTATATACGAGTACGTGCAACACGCGTAAGCACCGCCCCATGATGGTTTCGATCGTACTACGTAACACGAGCTGTTAGTGGTGTTCGCGTTGCGGCTCGCTCACCCAACAGAAGACCCGAAGAGGAAGAAGAGGTTCAGTACCGGCCTCATGGTGATGATGTGAGCGGAACAGTCGGTGATGAGAAGGTGTAGACTGACACAATGCTTAGAAAAGGAGTGATGTGTGCGGTGTACGGGGTGAAAAAAGAGGGTTTCTAAAAACCTCCGAGGCGTTTTGTATGGCGGGATGCTCCTCGTGCCTCGTGTACGCGAGTTCACTAGTTGCGCCCATCACACCTCGAAGAACATGGCGTTGCGAACGATAGGGGTGGTCGCGCGGGGCCTTTCCGCTAGAAGACCATGTACGGCCCGAGAAGTGGCGACTATTGGCGCGGCGAGGAGTGTCCATCGCTCTGTTCCTGCAGCAGACGAAGTGCACCCTTTGGGGCAGGTGGGTCATTGACTACGAGAAGGCCTATCAGGAGTAATTCCAGGCCTCTGTCCTGCTGCTGTGTTGCCCGTTTGTGTGGTGTTACTCTCCTCCCCAGCACGGTAGCATAGTCAGTGGCGTGGCCAGAGGGTTTGGTTTATTGGAGGCCCCGTGCATGTGTGCCTGTTTTGGTCGCTTGCGCAGGCTCGGTCGATAAGATGCACGTACCAGTTTGCAGTGTTTCGGGTACGTACACTTCTTCTGTACTCGTACAACATCGCTCATCGCTAAGCGACGTGTACTTGCACTCGTTCAGCTTCTACTGCGTACAGCAGTGGTCCAGCAGGTAGCTGGTGTTTGGAATGCTTTCTGGCAGAGAACATGAGCATACCGGTGGTGGGTGCCGTAAGACCAAGAGGAAGACGGGGGGTAACTTGATTGGTGCATGTTGGTACGTACCAGGTACATACATATTTATACAAAGCGAGCGTTTGACGTCGCACCTCGGGTTATACCTCACGGCCTCACGGTAATCGTGTAATCGTGTACTGATGTACTGATGTATTCTGCCACTATGAAAGTGTTGGATTGGAATGAGACCTCCAGCCGTTGCTGGAGACTTTCACCCCTTATAGTCACCCTCCTGCGAGCATCGTCCTAGATGCCCGATGGAGGGTAACAACCTGGATGCCAATGAGGCTGTAGTACGATAAGCTCCGTCTAGGAGACAGCCCACGGCGATTCGAGAAACGTCTTGACGTGCACCCCCGTGCACGCTGACAGACACACATGTGTAGCTAGCACGGGGTGCTTTCGTTTCTTTCGTGCAACCCGAAACAATGTGCGACACACAGCAGTATACCAGGACGAGTACGTACGTAGCCGGCAAAGGGCCTACGACTCCGACGTCGCAAAGCCTAGCAGCAGTTGACCACCGCCTGCTACGCACAGTGATGTGGCGGTAGAGGCGGTAGAGCGATTGCTCCCAGGATCGTGGGGCCACTTTCGATCAAAACCCTGGAGTGTTGAAAAAGCTCGGGTACAGGACGGGCCGCCACAACTTGAACAGCTCGCAGCAAGTTGGTAGGGTGCCGCGTTTTGTTGCTTCCATCACGAGTCGAATACCGGTATCAGGCAGCAGTATGAGCATACCAGATGGAACGCTCTACGGCCATGGTGGAGCTAGCAATTGCACCCACGTTTTGTGGACAAACTACAGCAGTGGGTACCCCGAGTTAAGAGAGGAGTTGTATGATATTCAGGCCGAAAGCACCTCTCTAATCTAACGTTCTCTCTTATCCACAGTTGGGAGTACACGAAGTTTAGCTTTACGTAGTGTAGGCGGGTCCAGCCGATTTGGGCCTCTCATAACTGCTGTACTACGTATTCTGTTAGTGTGCCCTCTCTCAAGTCGGGGTACCCACTACTGCTGTACTTGAAATTATGGATTGATCATTTTTACAATGGTACGGCAGGTTAAGGCCTGCTATTGGCAGGTACGTCTGCTGCTGTTCGAGCAAAACGTCGATGTTCCACGCCCCTAGCCCCATCCAGTCCCATTCCTACCCACACCCGACTCCTCTCCCCCACCCCATCTTGCCACACACGAACGACAACACGACGATTTATTTTATTTTATGCGGCTTATCTTCTCTTGCAGCACCGGGACACTCCGGACAACAACGAGGAAACGTTTTTCGACTTCACGGATGAGAATTACGAGAGGGTGGAGAAGATCATGTCCAAGTACCCGGCCAACTACCGCCAGGCGTCCATCATCCCGCTCCTTGACTTGGCGCAGAGGCAGGCAAGACATTTTTTTTTGTATAGGGTAGCGTTGTTATTGGTGGTGGTGATCGTGGTGGTGGTGGTGGTGGTGGTGGTGGTGGTGGTGGTGGTGGCGGTGGTGGTGTTGGTGGTGGTGGTGGTGGTGGCGTTGGTGGTGTTGCTGGTGGTGGTGTTGGTGGTGGTGGTGGTGGTGGTGGCGTTGGTGGTGTTGGCCTTGGTGGTGGTGGTGGTGGTGGTGGCGTTGGTGGTGTTGGTGTTGGTGTTGCTGGTGGTGGTGTTGTTGGTGTTGCTGCAGTTTTTGTCTTCAAATAGAACCGTTCGATCTACCCAACGGCATTGACAGCATACCCAGTGCCGGTGCGACAGCAATTCGTCCTACAGTATGTATGTACAGATAAAAAGTTACGTGGTCACAGACTACGAAACAGATAGAGCAGGCATCTCAATTAAAACGTGGTTAAAACAAAGGAAACGTCATTGTGTACAACAAGAAATGTATTCCTATTGCACGCTCTCTCTTGTTTTATCTTCTTACCTTCTTACCCGCTTGCCTCCTTACATGCTTGCCTGCCTACCTACCTACCCTGCCTACCCTGCCTGGCCCTTCAGCACGGAGGCTGGCTGCCGCTGGCGGCCATGGAGAAGGTTGCCAAGATCGTGGGTCAGCACGAGATGAAGGTGTACGAGGTGGCTACGTTCTACACCATGTTCAACCGCGAGAAGCGCGGGAAGCACTTCATCCAGCTCTGCGGCACCACGCCGTGCATGGTGTGCGGGTCGGAGGACATCAAGAAGACCATTACGGAAGAGCTCGGCATCAAGAACGGGGGTGAGGCTGAGGCTGACGCGCGGCGCTAGAAGCGCTAGACGCGAGACGCAAGTGGGCAATTTATGAGAAGCGAGAGATTCTACGCGTTAAGGCGCAGCGGGGAGGGGGGGGGGCTGCGGAAACGCTTTCTGATCCGAGCCGAGGGTCGGTCCATCGACTGGGGCGGGGGGGCAGGTGTTCTCGTGTAATAGAGTAGTAGTAGTAGTAGTAGTAGTAGTAGTAGTAAGAGGTCGGGGTCTCTCAGTGATATGCACAGGCGGTGTTTACGGAGGTGGTCCCCGAACCGTGGTACTTTTGCAAACCGTACTGCTTAAAGGGAACAAGGACTCGGGCGGTGTTCCACGACGGTGTTCCACGCAGCTGTTCCGGGGGGAACGCTGACGAGAAGAAAAGCCTCGCGGAGTTCATCCGTTTGCATCGTCCACCGTTTTTTTTTCCGGGCGGGATTCGTATGAACCACCGCCCTGGCGTGTCGCCGTGTCCGCGTTTGACCTCGCCCCCTACCCTTTCGCCTGGGCGTTGCGTCCGCGGTTATTAGGCACGACGAAGGACGGACTGTTCACCCTTCTGGAGGTCGAGTGCCTCGGAGCTTGCGCGAACGCGCCGATGGTGCAGGTGCGCGCTACATGTAGCGACGGCGGGTCTGTTGGGCGCTCTCTTCTTGGGCGGCTGTGCTACGCTCTTGTTTGCTTGCGCTGTTTACGCTGCTATGCGCTGCTTGCTTGCCCTGGTTTTCGCTGCTTGCTTGCGCGCTTGCCGCCTTGTCTCGATCAGAACTTGTTTTATCTCTCGTGGAACGCCCCCCTCTCGCCCCAAAAAAACTTGAGCTGTTAATTATGAATACGACTGCTACGATAAGTATGTGCTCCACCTTCAAAAACAGCGCCGCCCTCTGTTTCCGTCGAATTTGTTGCAATTCATATTTAGCGTTTTTTATTTCTGTTTTCTCTCGTTCGTACTAGATTAACGACGACTACTTCGAGTGCCTGACTCCCAAGACGATGAAGGAGCTCATTGACGCGTGCAAGAAGGGAGAGAAGCCGGAGATGGGCCGGTGGGGCAGCCTACCGCTCAACGGACAAGTTAGCTGCGAGGGTGAGTGCAGCGATAAAAAAAAAAGCCGTCACATTCCGTTGAAGAGTTTGACGTCGACCCTGCGTGCGTATCATACTTGGTACAACATTAAGGGGGGTGTTTCATTATGGAATAGACTACTTTTAATACGGTGGGGGAAAAAAACATAACGACAAACGTCCTCCGGAGAAAACGGGTGTATTTGTTTCTTCTTTTCTTTTAATACTTTTTCCCCCCTTCAGGGCTTTTCTTGGGTTTTTTTGTGGCCCCCTGTACTATATATACTGAAATTGGTCTGTTCACCCCGGTACTTTGGTTCTCTTTCCGGCCTGTAAAGCATCATACTCCTGACCCCAGGTGACAAGGTTTTATATATTTTTTTAACGCAATTTTCAACTAGATTTCATGACCGCTGCAAAATGATCACATACTCCTCTGACCCCAGGCCGCAAAAAGGTAAAAATATTTTTTTCTGGCCAATTTTTCAAGATCAAGTCTCATGCCCACGGGAATTAATAATACCACCACCGATGGAAGCGAAACTCACCCCCATCTTAACCCGTACCGGGGGTTTGCTATACGTAGAGGTAAGTATTTTCTGCACATTTTTTCATGTTCAGAATCACGCCCGCTGCACAACGAAAACCACGCACGGTCGGGCAAGCTCACCCTCGCGTCCGTCTCTGCCCGTCTGTCGTTCCGTCGGTCCTTCCGCCCGTCGGTCTCTTGATTTACGTTTTTTTATGATGGCACGAAAATGGCTGTCGTTCCGTCGGTCCTTCGCCCGTCGGTCTCTTGATTTACGTTTTTTTTTAATCATGACACGAAAATGGCGGTGTGGTTTTTCGCGCGCACGTATATGTATACACAGGCCCGCACGGCAAGACGTCCCTGGGGGGAGAGCCTACCGGGCCCGGGTTCATGATGAGGAAGGACCTGGAGAAGAAGGTCGACCCGGCCTCCGTGAAAGAGCACATGTGCTACTAATGCTTTGCTACTAAGAACCGTCAGGGGGGGGGCTTTTAGAAGGAAGGGTTGGGCCCGCTTGCAGGGCTGCTGGTGGAAACTCGGAAACAGGGGGGACGGTTTTTATGACGCGCCTGTATGTCGGCCGTGGGAGCAACGAGCAGCCGGGGATGGGGTGGGATGGGATAGGACGGGATAAATGGAAGGCGTGTTTTTGTCCCGGGATGCCTGGCGCTCTATAGGGGGCGAAGGCGTTTTGTGTGCCTCGTTGTGCCTGGCGGTCTTGGGGGCGGGTCCTTCCTGCCTTCTGATGTAACAGTAGTGGAAACCCCTGCCCCCCCCCCCCTGCGCCTCCCAGCCCATTTCCGCTTTAAACATGGCCATGACGACACGACGAGGACGATTACGATGTTGTTTTCCGTATCTTGTGCGGACTCCGCGCGCGTTTTGCCGGGTACGGTGGGCGTCGGCGTGTTTTGGTGGAGATACGGCAGTAGAGTACAGTTTTTTGTAGTGCGATAGTTGGCGGCGTTGCTGATGAAAGACCCGGCGATCGCCCCTCTGCTCGCCCCTATGGATTACATTTTTCTGACGGTCGTCGATCGTGTACGTAGCTCTGCCGGGTGAGGTTCTTTAGTGAAGCCCGTGCGGCGTGCCGCTGCAGGGGGGGGGGGGGAGAGGGCAATATGGCGAGGTCGAGGGTCGTTTCACGACCGGTGAAGTTTGCCTTGCCGATTGCCGGTATGAGTTTGCAACCGAGACAGGAGGACGTGTCCCGGTTATCATAGGCGCGGCGTAGATAGCTATTAGCTTGCCGCGCGTGCGCGAGCAGCTGTCGACGAAAAAGGGGAGAGACACAAGGAGGGAGGGAGGGCATCGTCCGCCGTGCCGGCAGCCGCTACGTACGTAGCACGGCGGTGGTCGCACTGCTTGTCTTGTGGCGCCGATTACAAAGGAAGGGGAAGGGAGAGACCCGAGAGAGCTGCCCCACAGAGTAGGGCGACCGCTTGCGAACGCCTCGTCTCGTCGAGGAGGGAGAACACAATACCGTTAAGGAAAACAAAAAAATATGTGCATGCTGCTTGTACTTTGTGTGGTTTATTTCTGACCGCAGTACAAAGCAAAAGCGGTCGGTTGCCATCGCTAGTGGTGTCGGGCAGCCGCACGACACATCGTCGGGATCACTTTTTTGGTTTTCTCGGTTTTTCTTGGTTTTTCTTTTTTAATACAAACGAAGTTTTTTTTTTGGTTGGTGTGTTTTGTTTATTAACATACCCAGTACCTGATATAACCAGGGTATTTGTTTTTTTGTTGGTTTGTGTGTTTTTGTTGCTGCCGGAAGAGGAGACGTAGACACACACTGATCGTGAATATCTTACTCGTAGGGAGGTTTCGTGCTTGGCATCCAAAGCCGACCCTCCGACCCAAACCCTAAGCCCTTCACCTAACCCAGCCCTATGTCAGTAATCAGTGCTAGGGTGCTGTGCTTGGTAAGACTCTAGGAAGATTCGGCCGGCTTGCACGATGTGCTTGGAAATACTCTCTACCACTGCTGTAGGTTGGTTCGACCGGCTGGGGATGCTGTGGCTTTGAAATACTCTAGGTTGGTTGAACCGCTTATGGTATGCCCCCTTAGCCAACCAGGGTACCCAAATAGCTACCTTAGTAAAGACCCTCTGTCATTACGCAGCTACTACTACACTGCGGAAGAGACGTGACTGCTGGCCGTACCAGGCACCACCATCGGGTGAACCAGCATTCATTGTCGGTCCAGGACATTCATGTGTTGGTCCAGGACATTCGTGTGTTGGTTATAGTCGTACGAAGTAGAATGGGTTCATTTTTTTTTTTTTTTTTTTTTTTTTTCTGCGGATGGGACAAAATAGAGGGCCAAGGAACAGCAGCGGTGAGACCCACTCACCCTCTACAACCTAAAGTGCACCCTCTTCCGTCACCTGCCCCTAAAGGAAAACATGGCTATCCCCACCGCACCGGGCCCCTTTGGGGGTCAGGTCGGGTCAACATGCTCAAGTCTCCGGAGTAGTAGACAGCAAGGGCTGATACTTCCGAGGGGGCATGGAGTGAATTGACACACGACACGAAGTGAGACGTGGAAGTGTGGAGGGCGTAAGCTTTATTTTTACCCATCCGCCGGAGGATAAAAAAAAAAAATAATAAAAAAAAAAACATGGCGACCCATGATGCAAGGCACGTGCCACTTTTGTTTATACAGAAAAAGCTGTACCATGTTACGAAGTACTGCTTGCTGTACGTAGTACCTCAGCCACAATATGAGATGGAGAATTTCGTCGAAAATTGACTTTGCAAAAGTCCGCGTTTTGATACCTTCGGTTTTATGGTTTGTTGCTTCGTGATCGGCTGGGATGGGAGAATTTCGTCGAAAGTTATCTGTGCAAAAGCAAAGCCCGTGTTAACACCTTCGATTTCATAGTTTGTTGCTTTGTGGTCGGCTGGTGGGGCTTATTTTTTCCGGGCCTGTTCACGGGCCGGGTCAAGGTACCCTACCCGACCTGACCCGTGAGAGTTTAAAAACCTCCTGACCCGACCCGTGTGATTTAAAAACGTTTCTGATCCGATCGAGCCGTGAAAAGGCCGCTGACGGCGACGATAACCCTTTCGTTTCACTCACGGTAAAAGCATTGTTTGTTGTTGTCTTGTCGGTGGCAACGAAGAGCGTGTTGTTGTCGGCGGTGACGAAAAAGCACGCGACACGCGCGTTTTTGTTTTGGCGGGATGGTACTCGTACGTACCGTTTTTATGCGGGCATTTTTGTTCTTTCATATTACTCTTGTGCGTTTTTTTCGGCGGGAAGTTTTTACTCGTATATGGGGTGTCCCTCTTGTGTCAAAATGAATGGATGTCTTGAAACAGTATGAATTATATAAAACGTGTCTCTCGAAGGTGAAAACTAAATCAATATAACCATACTTTGAAGTATATTACGACGGGATGAGTTCATGTGAGAACAACGACGACAACAGCAATGACTATTGTGTGTGATATTCCCCAATTTACTGGAGGGTTCTCTATGCATAATAAGCAAAACGACGCATGCTGCGATCTAAAGGTAGCATTTTTTTTACTGAAACGGTTTCTGAACGATCGGGCTCCTTAACCCAAATTCGTCGGATTTCCATTCTTGTGTTGCAAATATTTTTCAGAGTATACTATTATTAAATAACAGGTCATGGGATTATTGTTCATCGGGTGTAGAATTTTTGTTTTCCTCCAAAATCGTTTTTTTACTTACTATTAGTATAGACCTCCTCAAGGTGAGGAGCTCAGAAAAAAACTTGGTGCACCTTTACGTATCGTAGGATGCGTCAAAAGTAAAAAACGTGTCCGAAACCCGCCAAAATTGCCAAAAAAAACGGTATACCGGTGGTTTATACGCCAGTTGACGGTAGAAAATCAGCTCAACGCCCAATTAAACCTAAATGGGAGATATCGGTTCCTGTCAAGTTATTATACCGTTTTCTGTCAACATGGTATAGAATGTTGTCACCCATGGCTAGAGTCTTTTGACCGAGTGCACAACGACATCATGCATACGTAGCGATGGCCAGTCACCCTTGGACAGAGTCCTGATTTTGAGCAAGACCCACAATCACTCCGCGAATTTCCACATGTATATATGTACGAAAGGTAACAGCGCACATCTTAGCATTTCAAGCTCGTTGAATAACTATGATAGGCACGAACACATGGTATATTTTTCATCGTGATAGAGGTTGGTCACCCCTGAGGCAGAGAGCCCTGACCGAGTCCCAAAAAACACAGCACGAGGTGTCTTCGGTATATAAGTTCCACATGTCTAATTCTCCTTAGGGACGTTCGTAATCAAGACCCCAGTAAAACTTATCGCCCTGAAAGGGCAGCTAAAAACTGCCAAAACAGCTGCCGCGCCCATTTAACTACCCCCAAACACACACATCCCCGTAGCGTCCTAAGCCACCCTCCTTCAAAGGAAAAAACGTCCCATCCAGGTCGAGAGAGCGTCTTGAACGTCATCCAACAACGTGTTCCTACGTGCTCGTAAAAAAAAAATAAAAGGTTGTCGCCTTGGGGGGGGGTCGACAAAACGAAAACCCTACACAGCATTTTCTGGTAAGAAAATTACCCATGGGTACACACGATTATAATTCGTAGTTTATACCGCACCTGAGATCTGGTGGTATTTTTTGTTGCGGGGGGATATGTTAAAAAAAAAAACTTCAGGTAGTTGAATTGACGTCACATCGACGGCTGGTGTTGCGCTTCAAAAACCACAACCTAGACAACAATGTCCATTAACGACGACGCTCGTGCCATCTGTCTGATTTATCCTTCGGCCTGCCTGACACCCACCGCCCCCTTGATCACCAGAAAAAAATGCCAACCCAACAAAATCGCGATGCCTCGCCGCCCCCGCCCCCGCCCCCCCTTAAACGGTGCACTTAACCCATTTCTTCGGACGGCACCCACGTTTTAGAGGGGGGGGGGAACTGCTTGGAATTAGTGCGGGGTATTTTTGCGGGAGTAAACAAGTTCAACAAGGGCACTATTAATACTGTCCCCCGCGAAAGCTTCTGCTTTCAAGAAGGAGGCCGGCCTCACCACGACAAGAGCAACGAACAAAAAACGCCGCGAAAACAAACCAACCCCGTGTGAAAAAAAAAAAACAACCACAAAAAAAAATGTTCGAGCCACAAAACCATGCCGAGCCTACGTAGCGTCGGGACTTGCTGAGCCGCTACAGCGAGGCTGTACGCGGGAGCTGCAAACGCCCCCCCCCTCCCCCCTTTCCTACCACCCTCCCGCGTCCTAGACGCCCAAGAAAAAAACGGCAACTTCAAGCTCAACCGTCGATACGCAATCAGGCGGCAGAGCCGGGGGCTGCGCGACAAGGCGAGGACAGCAGGGGAAGGGGGGGGGGACGAACGAGAGTGGGCTACCCCATTTAGCTCGACGAAACGGGCCGATGGACGCAATACAAATTATCGATAGGGTCCACCGTCTCCTCCCGAAAACCCTCTCTTAAGCTTTATGAGGATGGGGTCAGCACTGCTCTCAAGCGGTCAAGCTCCTGCCCCTTCTTCCCGCATCTCGCGGCGGTGGCGACGACCTCCTCGACGACCTCGAGCTCCCTCGGTGCGATGCCCGCCGCGGCCATCTTCTCGAGCGTCGCCAGCAGCTCCTCCCACTGGCCGGTCTTGGCGCCGACCACCACCACGTCGTTGAAGCACGCCGCGTTGGGGACCACCTTCTGCGCCACCATCTCCTCGAACACGCCGACGACCTCCTCCCACCGCTTGCACAGGGCGCACGCCGCGCTCGCGGCGCTGAAGTTGAGCGCGTTCGGGAACGCGCGCATCGCCGGCATGGTCTCCCTGAGCACGGCCAAGGCCTCCCTCCACCTCCCGCACCTCCCGCACGCGAGGATGGCCGCGCTGAAGCTCGCCGCGTCTGGTGTAACCCCGTCCCCAACCACCGCCACCGCCGCCGCCGCCCCCCCCATCACCGCCGCTCCCGCCCCCGCCGCCGCCGCCGCCCCTGCCGTGGGCATCTCGTTCAGGAGGACCAGCGCATCCCGCCACCGGCCGCACTCCCCCGCCGTGGAGATGGCCGTGTTGTAGCTGATCACGTCGGGTCTGATCCCGACGTCCCTCATCTCCCTGAAGATCTTGAGCGCCTCGTCCCACTGCCCCCCCCGGCCGCAGGCCACGAAGGCCGACGTGTAGGTGACCACGTTCGGGGTGACGCCGGCCGCGGGCATCGACCGGAGGAGGGCGACGGCTTCCTCCCAGGGGCCGCACTTCTTGCAGGCCGCGATGACGGTGTTGAAGCTTATCAGGTCCGGCTTGATGCCAACCGAGGGAAGCTCCCGGAACAGCGCGAGGGCCTGCCCCCACGCGTCGCTGTCACCGCACGCGATGATCGCCGCGTTGTAGCTCACGATGTTCACCTCGACCCCGGCTTGGGGCATCTCCCTCAGGAGCTCCACCGCGAGCTCCCCCTGCCCCCCTTCCCCACACGCCGCAATGGCCACGTGGTAGTGGATCGCGGTCATCTCCACGCCGGCGCCGGGCATCTCCCGGAACAGTGACAGCGCGTGCTCCCACTGCCCCCCCTGCCTGCAGGCCGCGATCGCGGCGCTGTACGTGAACGCGTCTGGGGTGGTGCCCGCGGACTTCATCTCCTCCATCAGTTCAAGCGCCCTCCTCCACTGCCTACCCTTACGGCAAGCGTCGACGAGAGCGTTCATGCACCGCAACGTGGGCTCGACCCCGTCCTCCCGCATCCGGTCCAGCAGCCCCAGCGCCAGCTCCCACTTACCGCTCCTCCCGCAGGCCGTGATGGCCGCGGTGGTGCAGAACTCGTCGGGAACCACGCCGTGCGCCCGCATCATCTCCAGGATCGTCAGCGCCTCCTGCCAACGGCTGGCCTTCGCCATGTGGCTGATGCACGCGTTGTACATGAAGGAAGTCACCTTCAGTTTAGTTTTAGCACCGCCCGTCGATGGCGCCACCGCCGCCGCCGCCACCGTCGCCGCACCGGACCCCCCCCCCCCCCCCCT
>MEHQ01002322.1:17526-30073 GCA_008828725.1 Saccharina japonica | reverse complement strand
TGCGCCAGCGCCTGCCCCCGCCCCCACCCCGGCCCCCGCCCCAGCCTCCGCTTGTGACCTGCTTAGGCGTTGGGCTTCCTCCAATTCCTTGATCACCGCCTGCCATTCCCACTTAGGGACGCTCTTAACCTTCTTGACGAACAGAAACGACCGCGACTTGGGGTCGAGGTCGGGGTCTTTCCAGGTAGCCCCTGGCGGCGTGCGTTTGCTTTGCCCTGCGCGTCCACCACCGCCACCGTCGCCGCGGCCGCCGACAATGCTCCGATCGTCGCTCGCTCGCGCACGCCCCTCGCGTCCCCCTCGCCCCCCCACTACCCCTCTGCCGCTATGCCGCCCTCGTCCGCTCGACGGCTTCCTGAATCTCGTCGCCACCGCGCCGCCCGTCGCAGCCACCGCCGCGGTGGCGGTGGTGGAGGTGGGCGCCGCTCTGTCGCCTCCGTGGGACAACGTCACTCCGACAGCTGACAGCTGTAGCAGTCCCGGCCCTGGCCGTTTCACCCTGTCGCCCGAAGCGTATCGCCCGTCGCTTCGGAGGTTGCCGCCACTGCTGCCAACACTGCCGCCGCCGCTGCTGCCGCTGACTCCGCTCCTGTCGCCGCTACTGCTGCTGCTGCTGCTGCTCATACCGCTGCAGCTGCGGCTGCCGCCGCCATCTCCACGCCCAGGGGTGCCCGAGAACATTATCGTCAGTCCCCGCCGCGCGCGCGGATGCGGAGCACGGTGCGCAGCGGCCGAGGCGGAGGAGGCACTCGCGAGCGGCTCTGCGCGAAGGCGGACGGCTCGCCGATGATGCCGCTGGGGGGGCGCAAGCGAAACCCGCGGCGGCGCACCCGCGTCGACCCCGAGGCCGAGGCCAGGGCCGAGGCGGCCGTGCTGGGGTGTCGATGAGGACGTCGAAAGCGCCGGGACGAAAGCCATCTTCTGGTGTTTGTGGTTGGCGTTGTAGTTGCTGTTGTTGTTGGTGGTGATGGTGGTGGTGGTGGTGATGGGTGGTGGTGGTGGTGGTGGTGATGGTGGTGTTGCCGTCGTCGTTGTTGTTGTTGCCGACCTGGTTGGGGTTGTTGGGGGCTTGCGTCAGAAGAAAAGCGAAGCGGAGACCGGGCGACGACGGCGGTGGTCGCGAAGCTGTTTGTGGTTTGGTCTCAAGTACCTCAAAAGGGGCCGCTTCCCCCTTTGCCTCCAGTTGCGGAAGGACGTCCAGGCGCCCCACGAGCTCGACCCTTGAGACGGCGTGTGCTCAGTTAATTTTTGTTTCGCCTGGTGCAAGAGGCAGGTGGGATAGTACGTAGGGTATGGGCGCGGTCGGTCCATGAAATGAGCGAATCGCGGGTGACCGGTAGCTTCTCATGAGACCAAGTGGGCAAGTCCGAGTCATCGTATTATACACTCTCATGTACACCGTACCCCGCTGAGTTTGACAGTGTGGGGTGCCGTAGGAAGGAAAAATGCCGGCTACGCTACTACTGTCGTTCTTGGCACGAACTATATAGAAGTATATACAGCTGTCGTACGAGGAGCTGTTGACTTGCACGTCACGCCTTTGCCATGAAGCCGCCAGCGCACAAACGAGAACAATGCTGTGCGCCTATACGACCGGTATACAGCACGCTCTTCGGCTACGACCGGTACGAGTATGATACGCACATATGGACCGCCCCCGCCTTCGGCTACGTACGAGTACAGAGCACAATTGTCGGTCAGTGCTGCAGGGAGGAATACACCACGATTATGGTATGTTGAGGGACAGAGTGACAAGAGGCGAGCGGCCTCCACAGAGAGTCCAGCAATCGAGGCACTGCACAAGGGGGTGCCATACCACTGCTTGGTTGCTCTCGTGCTGCCTTCAAAACGCTGGGGAGCGAACTGGGCCGGGAACCTGTCGTTTTACATGTTCAACACCAAGTACTTGTACGACGTACACATGAAGGGCCTACCATCACATGAACTGCAGTAACAGCAGCAGCAGCAGCAGCAGCAGCAGCAGCAGCAGCGCGGCACAACAACCCGGCAGACCGCTCAGGCGCTCGAGCAAGCAGTCACTAAAGCAGGTCTGGCACGACAAGCATCGCCGGATGGAGCGTGAGGTAACCCAATCACACCCCACGCGCTACGCGAAGGAACACATCGCCAGGAGTCTGCCGAAGCTTCCTACCGGCCTGACCTCAGTCTGCGGTACGTACAGTCATCGTTCGGCGTTCATGACATGTGACGCAAGCATTTTGTGACAGCACAGCAAACCAGGACGCCAAACCGGACTTTCTCCACGCGAATCGCCAACCACATCACCTGTACCAAGTGAGATCGAGAGGATCACCGGTGTGCTGCCTAGAGCCGCGCTCTTCTCGGTGGTACCGTGTGCCGTGCACCTTGCGTGATGACAATTTTTGCGAAATTGGTGAGATTGGGTTTCCACGAAAATTATGAGGATGTCCGAACAGGGGCACCACGTAGTGAGCTGTATCCGCACGGAAGCCGAAACCAACCGGGACGGGACGGAACAGCTTGCCCTCTCTTCTCAGCTTCTCAACTTCTCAGCAGGGTTCAAAGAGCAGACAGCACAGAAGAGATCCAGACATGTGGTAAGAGAGAATCGCAGACAGGTGTACCGGGAGATAACATAGGAAACAATTGGATCAATCCAATCAACAGCAGTGCAAGATCCACCAACCAAAATATAAGCTGAGAGTTCGTGACTTGTGGCGGTGGGCATCAGAAGCATCGAGATGACTGCATACTGCAACTACTGTATGAGTAGCGGGTAGCAGACGGAGCGTACTAGAGTAAGAGTACCGAGGCCGGGTGGGTTCTTCCTAGCAGCAGCGCGAGTGGCGTTACATGTAAACGAGCAGGCCTGTACAGCTGTGAGGAAGCGTACATACAAGCAGAGAGGGGTACCCGGTACCCGGAGTAGTTTGGGTCAGCCAGACGAGGAGCAGACGGCGCCCACCAGCCCACCAGTACTCGTAGCTTCAAGCAGTCAGCGTGTTTCTGGACCTGAATCGCCTGAAGGAAGAGAAAGCTCGACACAGCTACTGCTGTAACTCCTTGATGAAGTTAAGCTCGTACTGCTGCTGCTGTACTGCACACAGACACACGGATCCATCAATCCATCCATCCACCACCTACTATACTCGTACAACATTGTAACAAGCGTTTCCCCCGACAGCAGTGGCGTGGTCAGCAGTTCTCGCGCCATAAGCTCGACAGGACTGTGTCGTGAGTCAAAAAAAGGTCACCCCTCAACGGTGAGAAGAAGCGATTCTGGTAACGGAAGTAGAAGAGGATGATGCAATCGGCGTTTCCCACCCTTCGCACTCGAGCCCCAACGCGCGCGGACGCGGACGGCGATGTACCGGAGCCCGTCTCCACAACGCCAGCCAGCCCCGTTGCCGGGAAGGTTGCCGTACCGTAGTCCTATGGGGATCCCGGAGCACTAAAATGGCTAGAAAGGATAACCTACTCGCTTACTCAGTCACGGCACTGGCTTAGTAGGCGAGTTTAGGTTTTTAACCCTTCTATTATTGAGTGCGACTCGGTGTCGGCATTGATCTCTGGGGCAATCGGCAATCCGCTTGCCACGGACTGCTGTTCTGGGAAATCAAGAGTCGTCGAGCCATTTTCAACGCACAGAGAAATGTTGACGATGCTGGGAATTCTGGCACGTACATATGATAGCTCGCGTGCGGTTTCCGAAGAGACGGAAGCGCTCTTGAAGAGTAAACAGACAGACATCGGTCGGTTCCCCGTCGGAGCACTGACCATCAGCAGTCAGCGGTCGGGTTGGCTCCATGCATGCTCATCGCGCCCCCACCCGCCCCTATATACTATCATCGTCTGCGCTCGAGATCCCGTCGCCTCCTCTCATCCATGTGTTAGACACCGGCCGGCCCTCCCATTGCTCGCATGCCATACTTGAGACGTAGCGTCCAAGTCGAAAAACGAGAAGCCACTGGCTCCTGGAGTTCGTGCCGATGCTCCCCGCGCCAAGGGAAAGGCAAGGGCAAGGCCTCGAACCCCGCCGAACCGGTGGTGGCCGCGCACATGGAGACAGCGAGGGTCCGAGTGAAGCGATATATATATTGTGATTCCCGGACGATTCGGCGGCGATTTCGGGGGGACCTGGCTGATACCATTTATACTATGCTTGACGGACTGGCTTTCGAGGACAATAATACCCAATGGAGTAGGTGGCGCGCTGGGCGACTCCAACTTTTGTGTGGGCCTGGCCGGCCACTGGCCCCGGTGGTGCTATGTATCATGTCTACCGGGCTGGGCGTCGACGGACGGTCCCGACGAGAGTTGGTTGGTCGCAGTGCTGCAGGTCAGAGGGCCCGCGACCGTTCCATTCCGGCATGTCTGTCTCCCTGCCCCGTGTGAATTCGGATGTAAGTGTTGTTCGGACAGGCTTTAAAGGCGGAAGAGAAGGCTGCCCGCCGCGCAAAAATCGCGGCGACAGTACAGTAGCGGGGTCTGGCCAATGTCCGAATCTTACTCCCCCGCTCTAGCCTGCGCGGATACGCTTGTTCCCGCGTGGTGACCTCCCCCCGTCCGAGCCCACCATGCACCCCCGAGTTTAAGCCGCCCCCTGCACTTGCCTCGCGAACACCTTTGGCACCCCCAGGGTCCTGCCTCCATTCAACTCCGCAAGTTGACCGGTCCTGATCCAGGAGGCGGAGACTGCCAAACGAGGGCAACTTCGGATAACGTCACCCCCGTTTTCCTCGAGGTCTCGGTCCTCGAGGAGAAGGTCACCCGCAGAAAAGATCAGGTAGTCCCTTGAGGAATTGTGCTGGCGTACCAAAGCCGTCTTACATTTCTGGACAGACAGGGTGGTATTGCTGCAAGCTGCTGCTTTTCGAAATTTGAAGTCAAGTATATAGACTGATGGGTTAACAGTAGCGCTACTGCTGTAGTACTGTAATACGTATGATAGCACCCTGGTGAAACGTAAAACATGCCAGACAACACACCGCAACTCCCGTCGTCGCATATGCTTGCAGCCTGAACCCAGATTCCTTGCAAGCGACGGGCACCGACCTTACCGACGCCGTGAAATACTGCCGTTGGGCGACATAAGCCTCATCAGTTAGAGCCCACATTTTTTTTGTGATCTATGCGTGACTTACAAACTACACTCGTATCGATTCTTGCTCAAGCGATTGTTGTACGTACGAGGGGTGTCCGGGTGGGGTCACTGACCTCAAGGCGCAGGGCACCGCAGAAGTCGGAAAATTGGGGCGGGACACACATGTGTGTCAGCTATCAATTTCTGCTACGCGAATTATGGGCGTTAACCTAACCGTTAGGGGCAGTTTGGAAAAAAACAAGCGCAGGTTGTGAGCTTTGGAATTGGGGGGGGTGGGGGGGGCCGGGGGGGGGGGGGGGGGGCACAGTTCTCGATCAGACACGTTTCGACTTTCCGTTATAGAAGACCCTAGGTAAACCTAGAGAATAAACATAAAAGTCCCTGGTACGTAATATGTTTTCCCCTCCTGAGGTAATAGTCCACAGCTGGAATAGATCATCAAGTCCTACTTGATGATCTAGATATTTCAAGGCAGATCTCATGCCGATCGTGCATGATCTAGCTCATCATGTTGCCGGGTGGGACCCGTACGATCTACTGTAGCATATGTCTCCTGAATTCGAGCTGTGCCACTGTATGCAGACCCTGCACAGCCTCCCACAACGGTCGGTTGCTCGAGAGCCTGACTGTCTGGTACGATGTACGCGAGCAGCAGAGCAGAGCCAAGCACCGTGCTCCGGCCACAGGAGGACGATAATCGAGGCATGCGTTGCCTTGGCGAGCTCCTTGTGTCACGGGGGAGCTGTCCTGAAGCGGAGTTACGGTGGTTGCTGTCTCCGGGGTGTTCTTCGTTACGTCATGCAGAATCTCCGAAAATATATCGTATCTTCATCTTTGGAAAAGAGAACGTGAGTAAAACGTGAGATTTGGAGAAACACAAATCCAGGTTCGATGTCCGGAACTGTAGATCATGATCTGTCCGAGGTGTGTGTAAATCTTCTACTCCAGAGTTATAGTTATTGGAGTCTGTCCTGTGACCACAGACTTGCGTTGAGGCCACGAGATAATGCGAGAACAACAATATAGTTGCTGGAACGGTGTTTTGCGTTGTACGGGGCATCTACAATGCTGTACCAGGTATAGATTATCTAGAAATCTGGTACCAGTACGAAGTATAGAAATAAAAATAAACGCCAAATAAACATCAACCGAAATCTTGCTTAATTTTGTTTGTTGACGTAAACCGCACAAAAAAACGCTCCACTCAGCCTTGTCTTACAACACGCCGCCAGCAAAAAACAGCACTGGTACCAAAATCTGCTGAAGGTCCGACTTGACCGCACAACGTGCGGGATGGATGGATTAATGGGCGGATGGATAATGCTATCCCTCGCTACAGAGTACCCCGCGCTCGCTTCATCCGCCGCCCCTCCGCCGTTCAGCTCCGACCAAACCGACGGCCCCTGTACGTTCTGCCGCTCTAACTGTCACCGCCACCAAGCCAATCTGCGCCGCGCAGCCCCGATCAAGCCCACGGCCCTTCCCTGTCCTGCGCCCAGCCCATCAAGCGTATAGCTGCTGCTGCGCGCGCACACGCACACTTCCGCTCTTGTATCACACCGCGATACAAGGCCGTGGTTACCCACGGCACCGTAAGAGCTACAAAGTACAGCAGTCACAGTGTATAGTCCCCTCTCTCCGTTGTTGTCCTGTGCTAAAACTGTCGTCGAGCAACAAGAATCGTGTCTCGACTCTTCTAGCAGTACAAAAAGCAAAACAGCCCTCCGAGGGTAGCACTGCCGCAACAGCACAACAACAAAAAAACAGCGCTACAGCAGCATCCGTAGGACTAGCTGGCACTCAAGCAGCAGCAGCAAAATGGCACGAAAACAAAAGAGGAGCAGCAGCAACACTACAGGAAAAAGTAGCAGCATCACTACTAGTAGCACCATCAGCAATAGCAGCAACAGCAATATCACTACAACAGCAGCAGCAGCAGCAGCAGCAGCAAGCAATAGCAGCAGCACCACCACCACCACCAGCACCAGCACCACCACCAGCACCAGCACCACCACTAGCAGCTTCAATATCAGCAGCACCAACCAATCACCCCATGCCGTCCGTCTGCAGGAGCTCCACAAGCGCCTCCGAGAGCTTCGAGCCCGCCACGTCCAACCTCGGGTCCTGAATCTTCTCCCACAGCATCTCGTCCAGGCGCTGCCGGAGCTTGTTCACCAGCGCTGCAATGCGCCCGATCGCCTCGAACCGCACCCAATCATCCACCGCGATCCGCCCGAGCCCGGCTTGAACCGACACCTGTCCACCGAACAGGAGCACCGCGTACGGGGACACCTCTGTACAGTCGCGCACGAACACCCGGCTCGTGTGCACCCTCTCGTGGTACACCAGCCACGGGCACGACCAATCGTTCGTCTTGAAGTTGATCGACGAAGGGTGGATGAAAACGCGGTCGTCTTTGCCCGGGCCGGAGTCCGGACCGCGGCTCCGCGTGAAGAACTGGAACTCCTTCGCGGTGTGCCGGACGGAAACGGCGCCCACGCCGACAAGGTCGACGAACTTCTCCATCGGCCGCCGGACGCGCATCACGCGCGGGTACAGGCCGGCGCACACGGCGGCCTTCACCGCGCGCCAGCTCTTCGCCTGAGCGTTCACGCTCGCGCGGGGGTCGAACGCCGCGTGGGAGCTCGCGATGAACCCGATGCCCGCCAGCGCCTGGGCCAGCTGCTTGCGCACCTCCCCCAGCTCCCGCATGCGCTCAAAGCTGATGCCGTTCTCCAGGCAGAAGGTCTTCTTCGCCCTGTCTCCGCCCCCGCCACCCCACCGGCCACTCCCTCCACCTTGCCCCCTCCCGCCTCCGCCACCATCCCCAGCCGCCTCCCACTCCGACACCGCGACGGCGAGGAGGGTGTGGTCGCTTCGTCCCCCCCCGGCTGCGGCCATGCGCTTCTTCGCGGCGTCGATTGCCTCGCGCTTCGCCGGGTCGCCCGAGGACAGGAAGGGCGAGCGGCAGCTAAGGCCGGCGGCGATGGAGAGGAGAGGGGACAGGCAGCCGAGGACGGCGCCGTAGATGAGCATCTTCCCCACCTGCACGGGGCACGGCAGGGCCGCCAAGTGCCAGCCTAAGGGCGTGAGCTCCTAGGAGTAGGAGTAGGAGCAGGAGGAGGAGGAGGAGGAGCGCGGGGCGGGTCGGGTAGCAAAAAAACGGTGGGTGGCGGGCAGGACAACGACAAAAAAAAATGCAGGGAGCGGGTGGAGAAGGAGGGGGTGGGGACAAGGGGAAGGGGAAGGGGGGGAAGATAGGGGAGTGTTTAGGTCAGGCACGGCGGCGTAAATATGCCCCCGAAATGATACAACCTACCGGACAAACCGGAACAAACCGAACGCCTGGAGCGTTGTCTCGCTCTCCCTTTCCCGCTTTACGGGCACGAACCACCACTATTTACTATTTACACCACCCCCACCACCACCACCACTACCAACAACTGCATCAACAAACCGTCGCCATCAACAACGCCACCAACACCAACAACCAGAATAAACGTGAGGGGGGGCAGAAACAAACCCTCGTCCCTTAAAAAAACCGTCTTCTTGGACATAGCATCCCCCCCCCCCCCCTCCCCTTCCCTCAACCTCCCCTCCAACCCCGTCGATCAACCCACCGCGCCATGCCCGAGAGCCTTGAGGTCCGTCAGCGTGTCCACCGCATCCTGCACCGCCTTCTTGTCGGGCGGGTCCAGCGCTCGGGCCAGCACCACGGACGGATGATCCTCCACCCCGAGGGCCTTGATCTGCAGCACCAGGTGATCCAGAGGGACCCGCCTGATCTCGGGCGTGCCGTGGACCGGGAGCTTGTTGAACGTCTTCCGGCGGATGAGCTTGAAGGAGACTCCGTCTCGGACGCGGCCGGCGCGCCCCTTCCGCTGGGTGAGGGAGTCCTGGCTCGCCCAGGACTCTTGCAGACGGGGCATCTGGCGCGCCACGTCGTAGCCCATCTCTTTCACGCGGCAGCTGTCCACCACGACGGTAACGTCAGGGATGGTGATACTCGTCTCGGCGATGTTGGTGCTCACCACCACCTTTCGGATGCCCCGAGGGGGAGGGTCGAACACCGCGCGCTGCTTGTGCGGCGGCAGGGACCCGTGTAGCGGGAGCACCTGCAGGTGCTGTCCCCCCTCCGTGGCGTGCTCCAGCTCGCGGCACAGCCGGTCGATCTCCATCGTTCCCGGCATGAACACCAGCACGGAACCGCTGCTGTGGCCACCACCACCGCCACCGCCTCCGCCACCGAACTCATCGTCTCCGTCATCGTCCTCGTCGCGCAAGCCGAGGTGGCGCTCGCCCTGAGGACTTATGGAGAAGAGGATCAGCGACACCAGCAGCTCGTAGTCAAGGTGGTCTTCATCAACGCGGTCCATGTCCAATCCTCCCGCTCCGCGCTCCCGCTGCGCCAGCTCATCATCGTCGTCGTCGTCGTCGTCCTCCTCCCCCTCCGGCCCTTCCCCTCCCTGGAGCCAGAAGCTGGGGCCGTCAAGCCCGCCCGGGCGCCCGCCGGCACCCCCCCCGCCCCCGCCGGGCCCACCACCGCTACCGCCGCTACCAGGGGGCGCACCACCACCAGCAGCAGCAGCAGCGTCTCCGCCGCGCCCCGAGGAGGGTGCCTTCCTCTTCAGGCGCGGGCGGTGCCCGGTGACGGCGAGGGCGTCCTCGAGGTAGAGGTCGCGCACGGGGAACGTCCTCCCCGGGATGTGCAGGACAGGCGTTTTTCCGCCGGGGAGGCCGGGGATGCCAGCGAAGTAAGCGGCGAACCGGGCCGTGTCCAGCGTAGCGCTCATGAGGATCACCTTCAGCTTCGGTCTGGTTATGGGGCATCATGGGGAAGGGGGAGGGGGCGGGGGGTTGCATGGGGTGTGTCAGGCGTGTCGAGGGGGGGGAGGGGGGGGTGCAAGAGGTTCAAGGTCGTTTGGTCAGAGGGCTCCTCGGTTACGCAGCCGCAACGCCGGCAGCGTCGGCTCAGAAACGTTGCGAGTTGGACTTGAAAAACCTACACCACCGGTCAACAAAGCACGAGTCATACATACACAGACAGGGATGCCTTCTTCATGTGTCCCACAGTAGGGACAACCTTTGTCCTACAGTACGACCAACACGTCACGCACAAAAAACACGAAACCGAAAGGGAAGGAGGGGGAGGGGGAGGGGGGGGCTTCTTCGGCAAGCCTAACTGCAAGAGCTGCCAGAAAAAGCTGCGCGGGCATATATGCACCTGGAACGTACACACGTCCGGGCATCACAGCAACCAACCCCTTCTGGGTGAACCAGGTATTCGTAAGTACAACGACAGAAAATGAACTCGAAGGTCTACTTTTATCAAAACCGCTTATTAATAGCGTAAGCGCGCGACAAGCAGAATGTACAAGCACTATTAAGAATGGTACCATATGGCTGCATGCGCCCGTGTGTTACATACAGTTCCTCGAGTTGCAGTCCAGTCCTGACGCTTCAAGGTATCATACCCCTCCGATCAAAAACAGAAAAACCCACGCTGCAGCTGCTTCTGCTCTTGCTGCTGCTGCTGCTGCTGCTGCAATCGTCATTTTTTTGCTGCAGTGGTATTTTTACGATTTGACCCAGTTTCGCGGCAAAACAAAATGCTTGGACAGCCCACGCAAAATCCCTCATTTACATGCTAATTCCAAGAAAATCCCCAGAAGGTCGGCGTTAATATAGGGTCATAGGGTTAGCGCTTAAATCAAGTACTAGCATTCTAGCCGGGAATATAATCGAACCCCCGTCCTGACTCTTTAATATGTGAACACCAAACGGGGATTCTATTCCGGGCCAGAGTACCTACATTCCAACCATTTCGTTTTCAACCATTTTTGTCGAAAGCTGGGCCACAAGGTATTTTACCGACATATATACATACAGCCCTCAAGTTTTGTTGTTCACGTTTCTCCTTTTCTTAACTCCCATAAGGGAGAGTACCTGATGGTTAAAACGAAAAAAAAAGGGGGGGAAAAAAGTTCAATCGTGGCTTTGCTCACCGCTTCGGGAGGATGCCGATCAGCAGCGCCAGCAAGAAGTCCGCGTCCAGGTGTCTCTCGTGAACCTCGTCCACCACCAAGTGCGTCAGCTCCTCCAGGTGGGGATCCCCCTGCATGCGGCGCAGGAGCAGCCCGGTCGTGCAGAACAGCAGCCGCGTGTCCGCCCCGGCCTTGCTCTCCCCCCTAATCTTGTACCCAACCCCCATCCCCACCTTCTCGCAGCGCTCGTCCGCGACGCGCTGGGCCACCCCTACCGCCGCGATCCTTCGAGGCTGCGTCACCAGGACGCGGAACTCGTCGGGGCCCGTCCCTTCCTCCCACTCCTCCAGCAGAAACTGCGGGATCTGTGTGGTTTTACCGCAACCGGTCTCTCCCGAGACAAGCACCACCTGGCTCCGCCGCGCCATCCCCAAGAAGTCGGCCTTTGCCTTCGCCGCCGGCAGCCCCGCCCGGTCCCGCTTCCGCCTCTCGAACTCCCTCGAGGCTTCCACGCGCTCTCTCCCGCGCTTCCGTTCCGACGGCGGCAGCCCCCCCCCTCCGCCCCCCCCTCCCTGACCTTGGCGGTGCTGTTGCCTTCCACCTCCTCCTCTTGCCTCCTCCTCCTCCTCCTCCTCCTCCCCTCCCGCCCATCTGCCCCTCTCCACCTGCCCGCCAGTTACCGCTACTACCACCACCACTACCACCACCACCACTACCGCCACCACCACCACCACCACCTCCACCTCCTCCGGACCACAGCGGCTCCGTCCCGGGAAGCTGGGGCCGCACGACACCGCGACCGCTCCCGCCACCCCCCCGGCCGCCATTTAACGACGACGAAGTCCCAGCCACCTCATCTCCTCCGACCCCCTTCCCACCACCACCAGCCGCCGCCGCCGCCGCTGCTGCTGCCGCAGTCTTCCTCCTAGCGGCCCTCCCAGTCTGCGGCAAGGCCAACATCCCCGGGAGCTCATCCAAAGCCCACACCAAAATATCATAAATAGCGGGGTTTCCAACGAAAGAGGCCGCGCGCCGGGACAGGGCTTCCTGCGCCGCGTGGAGAAGCCCAGCCGCGTGCAGCTCGGGGCCTCGCACCAGGGCGACGGGGGCGGCCTCCGCGGGGTAGCCCCCAACGCCCCCGGCCCTGATAATCCAGACGTCAAGCCAGGCCTCGGTCGGGACGGATGCTAGGTTGGTCAGGTCAAAGGTCAGGAGGAACGCCCCCTGTTTTTGTTTTTTTTTCCGCCAAAGAAGAATGTCGCGATTTTTATTGTTGTTTGTATGAATTAATGATCAAGTCATTTTCATTTTTTTTCGCACGAAGGGTACAGAGTAGAAAAAACGGCGGCAGTGGCGGCGGCGGCGGCGGCGGCGGCGGCGGCGGGCATACGGGGGGTAGAGGTGGGGCGGGGGGAGCGGAGCATACGGTGGGGAACGGGAGAGGGTTGGGACGGAGATGGAGTGGACGGGGGGGGGG
>MEHQ01002261.1:223066-308805 GCA_008828725.1 Saccharina japonica | reverse complement strand
AGTACTCCTCGTAGCTTTTTATCTACTGTAGTTATATTACCGACTTGTGACTTCGACGTATTGATATGCTACGATAGACGAGTACGAGTATAACATTCGCGAGAATGTAAAACAGGAACAAAACAAAAAAGTATCGTACGTGCATACCTGGTACACAACATCACGCTTTGTTTGCATTTTGAATATCATGCTTGGCATACTCCGAGTATCGAGTCCGGAGCACAGACAGGGTGTTATTTTCGTATTATCGCCTCTCTTGACAGGAAGTGTATACATACCTGGTACGATTTGTTTACCCGAACGCTTTGTTGGCCTCCTTATGAACGAACCGATATCATGGTGTTCAAAACCCGACTCCCCCCTGTAAGATGCTAGGTATAAGAGGACAGGGTATCCCTAGCAGGTCAGCCTATGGAACGGGTACTCGTTGGTACTCACGTGTGTTGTTTGCGTAGAGATAGAAGAAGACAGGTTTATTCCGTTTTCGCGTGATGAACGACTGAGAAGAGCAGGTAGATGGCTAAAAGCCATCGGGAACCATCCCTGGTTCCCACCTAAGATACCGCCTTCCAAGTACTACCAATACGATTATTATACCTGATACCAGGTATTTACCAAGGCGTTTCCACATCATGCAGCAGTACCATAACACTAGCCCACCCTGATGAGCCGTATATGCAGAAATATGAGAAATTCGTGGAAACCCCGATTCCACGACGTACTCGAAGAAGACTTTTGGTTATAATTCGCTCTTTTCAGCCGTCGTTGTCGCCAGCCTGTGTTCCCGACCGTGTTCCCAACCATTCCCGACTGCGTTTCCCGACTGCGTTTCCCGACCGTATTCCCGACCTATTCCCGACCTATTCCCGACCCGTTCACCGATCATTTCCCGTACCGGCGAAAAATGGTTCCCGTACCGTACCGTAGCGCCAAAAATCGGTTCCCGTCCCGTCCCGTACCGCCAAAGAATCGTGTCTTCCCGTCCATTCCCGTCAACCAAATGGTTTCCCACCTTCCCGTCCCATTCCCGTCCCGCGGTAAACAGACGGGAACATTTTCCCATACCGCCCCTCGGGAAGACCTAAACAAATTCCGCCTGCGGCGGGCAAAACGGTCCCATCCCGTACCGCGCGTGCCTTCGGCACCGCGCGTACCCTTGGTTTTTTTCTGCCAGGGGGGTTGGGGACATAGGTCTAGACAGCTGGATTTGCTTTGACAGACAGCCTTGACAGACAGACAGCTTGACATTGACATTTCTCCCGACATCTTTGCCCTGGACAACAATAGACAACAACAGCAGGTACTTAGTAGTGTCATTAATTGTCTATTAATAGTTTCCTACGTATTACAATTGACTGCCCATTATTATGGTTCTCAATCCGAATTAATTGAAACGCATCGAGCTCTACCGTACAGACATTTTCTATTATTAATAGAAACTCACCAGGCCCTATGATATTATTGCCCATTCAATTGCTATTAATATGCACCCACCCACGTTAAAAGGTCGAAGCAATTGACATTCATTCATAATTATAATAGTTGTTGTCTATGTACGATACTCCACTGTTGAACCCGTAGTCGTTCGCAATTTACTATCCCATTATAATATTGTAAAACTAATAATAGCCTAATGCAGCAATATTTTTGGTGAGAATTGCTCAATTTCATTTAATTGATATCCTTCTAAATCAATTGTGTTTGCAATTCCATTTAAACGACACCCTTCCTTATACGAGTCAAACCGCACAACAAAAACGTGTTCATGTTTAATTATTTATTTTCAGGTGCGGGTGTAAGGGATGCTAGGTATAAGAGGACAGGGTATCCCTAGCCAGGTCAGCCTATGGAACGGGTACTCGTTGGTACTCACGTGTGTTGTTTGCGTAGAGATAGAAGAAGAGCAGGTTTATTCCGTTTTCGCGTGATGAACGACTGAGAAGGCAGGTGAGATAGCTAAAAGCCATCGGGAACCATCCCTGGTTCCCACCTAAGATACCGCCTTCCAAGTACTACCAATACGATTATTATACCTGATACCAGGTATTTACCAAACGTTTCCACATCATGCCAGCAGTACCATAACACGGGGGTGTAATCTGGGCAAAACAATACAATAATTAGATCGCATTTTCAATTGTAATATTTCGTACCAGAAATAGATTTAATTCATTATTTTCGGAGTTCGGGCACACGAAATCAATTGTGCTGGCAATTCCATTTAATTGACATCATTCTAAATCAATTGCGCGGGCAATTACGTTTAATTGACATCCTTCGAAATTAATTGTCCCGGCAATTCAATATACTCGACATTCTTCTAAACCGATTGTGCTGGCAATTCCTTTTAATTGACATCCTTCTTAATTAATTGCGCGGGCAATTCCATTTAATAGGCATCTTCTAAATAATTGTCCTGGCAATTCTATTTATTTGACAGGCTTCGAAATTAAGTGTCCAGACAATCAGGCATTTCCATTTAATGAACAATATTTTGTTGCCGGGCAATCTTCTCTGCGATTGGAATTTGACACTTGAATGTATGCATGTGAGGCTGTTATTTCTTGAAGTTGCAAAAGCAAACGACTGGCCAGACAACGTCAAATTTCGGAGGATGCCCATTAAATTTGATATCTCCGACAAAATGTTTGGTGACGGATTAATCAATACCTGGTGGCAAAATGTGTTTACATTCCCTTTCTTTAAGCCATGGACAATAGACATCGCAATAGACTATTGAACCTAAAAAGTAGACCCACCGAAAAGTCTATTAATTGAAATATGGCGGACAATTGATTCCTAACATATTATTGCAATTGGAATTGCAAAGACAACAACATACTTGTAGTCCGCCTACTAATTGGATTTGCTTAGACACTAGTTTTAGGGTTCTGTGAATTAACTGGAATTATCTCCTGCAACTGTCTCGCTCCGGATACTCCAATACTCTATTACTTCAATATAATATGGAATCTACCTACAATGGACTATTGCATTTACAGCAGATCTTCCGGGCGTCCACTTCAATGGAATTGGTCGAGATATTGCATTCGTGATGCATTTATTAATAGGAATGGCTCGGCCAATAGGTTTGTGTCCTGACCTTCCAATATATATTGTTTCAGCACTTATTTTCTGGTCTTGTCTACTAATTGGAATGGTTGGATAAATAGGTTTCTGCCCTGACCTTCCAATTGAACTTGTTTCAACAATTAATTTAAGGTCCTGTTTATCAATAGGAGTGGTTTGATCAATAGGTTTCTGTCCTGACCTTCCAAATTGAATATATGGTTGGGTCAATAAGGTTTGTCCTGATCTTCTAATTATGAGTGTTCGATAAAAAAAATTATGGCCTCCACAATTCCAATTCGTAGACCGTACTCGAAATCATGAAATCATTTGGTTGGGCAATTTCAATTAATA
Source organism: Saccharina japonica (assembly GCA_008828725.1). Lineage (NCBI taxonomy): Eukaryota > Phaeophyceae > Laminariales > Laminariaceae > Saccharina > Saccharina japonica. Next base: position 305,382 of record MEHQ01002261.1, on the reverse strand, counting down.
GACAGCACTAAAACAAATGGCTGGACAATTCCGACTAATAGATCTTGTTTGTATACGTCGCTGTCGAGCGTGTCCCTTGCTGGCCCACGTGCCTATACCATGAATAGTGGAGAGAGAGAGTGGTAGATCATATACTCGTACACCAAATACCAAACACACACCAGGTGGGTCAATACCGCCTTGTCAGAGACCTCACCACATAAACCACACACAGGAGGTAAGCCGCACCAGGATTGTCACCGGCTGCACCCCTCAAATATATACGAGCAGCATCATTGTATCAAAGCCCGGGTCGTGTCATTATCATCGGCGACTGTCACCGCAAGGGGCAGCAACCACGCGAGGCATCCATCATCTCAGATCATAATGCCTCGACACAAAATACAAAAACCCACAATATATGAAACCCCCAAATGCGGGAAACCAGTATCGAGCAACCCGCATACCACAAACAGCCCCCCTATTCGGTGCGCGATACGATAGGTCCCGGATAACTCATCACCGATTGCCAGGTAAAACGGCAAGTCCCAAGTTCCATAATAAATCATCGCCAAAGTAAAACCGAACCCCAAATTCCATCCTTCATCATTGCCAAGGTAAAATGGCAATCCCAAGTTCCATCCTTAAGAATTGCCAACGTAAAACGGCAAGCGTGATACCAAATATCTCAAACTCGATTCCAGTAAATATCTCCTAAACTATACGTAGCGAGACGGTAACTACGGGAAGAGGAAAATTCAACAAACGTGAGTACGCTGGTAAAACCTTCAAACTAAATCAATAACGCCGTCTTCACATAGATACCGTACCGCCCGATAACATCGGCCCCCCTGTTGTGTTCTCTGTAAGAGCACAATAACAGAACATCTCTGATATAGAACATCTCAAATCTAATCATAGCAGCCCCCCTGCTTAACATTCCCCTCGGAAGTATACAAGAAGACAACAATCCGCGTATTAATCCAAAAGTACTATTTTTATTTTTATTTTCCATCCAATTTATTATCTTCGCACTTCCGTCTTCCTCCCTCCCTTCGTAGTCGTAACTCAGATCCGGGGTCACAAAGTAGGCTCCTCTCCCTCCTCCCCCACTGCGGTTCTTGCCTTGATTTTTATCGCGCAGAGGGTTCAGCCTTCCCAACGCTCGTCGATTTTCATCGAATTTTGCTAACTCACGCTCTCGCGCTTTCCGCTATTCAAGATATTTTTAGCAAGGAAAAGTCCCTACGAGCATGCACTCGGCGGGGCTCGAACTCGCGATCTCGACGCTAACAGGCTTCGTGGTTACCTGCTAGCCCACCGGGGCGACCTATGTGTACTATAGGTATCAGTAATTGGTTCCCCTGTACGTTGTGCGCAATTGACCAATAGCCAAAGCGTACGGCACGATTCATCAAGACCACCGGCATACTCTATTGGCGTATTAACCTTATTCAACGTATGGGTACCTCCCAACACTTTCTCCATTTCCTTAAGAACTCCTGAAGTTGCTCGTTAATTCTTCAAGTACTTTCCAAAAACATCTCATGCACATCGAAAACTCCTACTATTATCCCCCAAAACCAAATGCCCCGAAACCCCCGGAAAAACAAACAAACAAACGAACCAGTGGATGAAATCACAACAAGTTCTCCACAGAGTCACGGTCAAAGCGAAACGTCCCAGCGTGGAACGGTTTGATGAGAAAGTCGGCATGCTGCTCTGCCGACCGTACGTGTTAATCTCAAACTACCCGTTAGACACATGCTCCAGACATCTACGTCCTATAATCGAACCATACACAGACACCAGAGCGCATAACTGCTCCACCAGAGACAGACCTCCGGTCAGTAGCCTTGCGTGCATAGTCCGCATGCACGTATGGTATAACCCGACTCGACTATCTGCGATGGAAAGTCTTCGTCGTGTTACCGAGTACAACTACTATCTCCCCCCTGCTCGGTAGACGACAAAGCATTCATCGCATGGTTGATAGTAAACTGCTGCGATATTTGTGTTACTCTAAAATCCCTCAACCACAAAATCAAAACCAAACTCAAGTCCAAACCCACAAACCAGAAACATCAGCGATCTATATCAAATAAGCGCCGCAGACAACGAAACAAACCGAACGTCGTCGTTGTCGTTGTATGCGTGCACTCACTCACGTACAAGACTGCTCGGTCCAGCGTTATAATTAAACTATCCTCCTATTAAAACAAGCATTTAGGCCCTCGATACACCAGGTAAAGCATCGTCTTTCAATCATACCCTAAGTCATGATAAACGGACTGCCACAACCGGATAGGTGACAATTTACAGCTGTTGGTGCTGTTATTTTATAGTATTCTGACATCGTACTTCAGAGGTCGTAGTACGCAGTTCAGAATGCCAAATATCAGATAGATACCAGTATACCAGGTGCATATCATTATACTCGTATATCCAATGAAAGCATTTTACAATCCAAGCGTCATAATTATTTCGTCTCGTCAATTCCTACTGTAACAAACGATTCAAAAACATGTAATCCACTGTAGTAGGTTATTGCTACTAAACAACCCCAACCCCACGCACTCAACCCCTGTCTCCTGCTCCCTACCCCACGGACTCAACGCTTGTCTCTGCTGTGGCTCAACGTCACCGCGGCATGGACTACATCTCATAAATCCGTAGCGTGAGGGAGCAGTCTGACTCGTTGAGCAAAGGGTGCATCGGGTGGTTAGTTTCAGCGCCAGGAACCAAGTCAAATCGTTAGATAACGAACCACATCATCATTATGCACTGTGTCTGTGGGTAGGATCATGCCATCAAACCCCTCCTCGTGATTCTTCCCCAACACAACAAAAGTGACAAAAAAGCAACAACAAAAAAACAACAACGTCAGTACCGATTTCTGGCCCACGTGCCTACACCGTGAGTCGTCGAGGAGGAGTAGTAGATAATGTACTCGTATCACTAAATAAATACCCAAATATACGCAAGTAGAGCCAGTACCGATTAATATAGATACCACTCGAAATCATTAATTTGGACAATTGCATTTCATAGATAGCATTCGAAATCAGTTGTCTCGGCAATTCCAACTAATAAGCAGCACCGGAAATAAATTGTACGCACAATTCCAATTAGCAGACAGCACCCGAAATCAGTTGCCCGGACAATTCCAAATAGTATAATAAGCCAATAAAAAAAATTGGTTGTGCAAATCCAGTCAATAGACAGCGTCCGAAATCAATTGTAACCACCATAGACTATTATTGTAATATTAATTGTCCAAATAATTGCCCAGGCAATTCCAATTAATTGACAGCACCCAAAAACTATTGTATGGACAATTCCAATTAGTAGACGGCATCCGAAATTAATTACGCGGACAATTCAAATGGATACACTTCATTCGAAATAATTTGGTTGGCCAATTACAATTGATAGACAACACCCGAAAACAATTACAGACACAATAGACTATTGACATGGGATTTGTCCAGGGTATAAACTCAAAAGTCCGACCCACGTGAGATTCGAACCCCGGGAAATAACCCTCAGTAGCATTCGAGGGTACCACTCTGTGTGTATATTCTTCACATTAAACCGTCCTTTCTATGTACCCGTCGACACCCAGCACACCCAGTGTCTGTGCTGATTTTTCATCCTAGAGAGACACCTGGTACCAGTTTTGTGGTCGTAGATACTACGCTGCAATGCAGCAGAGCTAGGCCCGCTTTCAGCGATTTTCGGCGGGAATTTCGCGTGGTAGTTTCAGCAGCGACAGGCTTTGAACGTGTTCTGGCACCTGGGGTGGAGATGGTTTTGGAGGTGGTTCGGATGGCGGTTATTGAGCAGTACTCCAGTTTGATGCCCACGCTGTACCCCGGCGTTTTAGCAACCATGACGAGGCCGTTTGGCACTTTGGACTCCATGTGGTTGGCTTTTCAGACTCTTGGAAGTAATAAGACATCTGCCATCAACGGCGCAAAATTATTTTATTTGCCTGCTTCCTCGACGGGTTTGCGGTCATCCACGCCGTCGGCGGCACGCCCCGCCAATACTGGGCGCGACCAGGGCCGGACGCCTTCCCCCTCGCCTTCGTGGCAGACAGGGTCGCGCACTAGTCCGATCATTATGAACGTTAGCCAATCCATCTTCGACTGCACAGACCCGTGGCTTGATAATTCCTACAACAGCTGGCCCCTAGACGAACTCCACTATGCCGAAGTTCACGCGGTTTTGATGTCCATCAACACCGAGGACCCTGGCCTGTGGGGCGATCTGCTCTCGTCTTCCGAACGCGCAGCTTCACTCAGCGAAAACCGTGGACGCTGTCTGAACTGCCACGAATACACTCCCTCACTCAAACACTGCAAACACAACTTCATCATCAAAAGCGACCTTTTGAACAACGACCTCGGACAACTCGGTGATAATGGTGCCGCGTACCGGCGTTGGCAAGTTCGCAGGACACGATACTGTCGCGACGAAAACAAAACCCTCGCGCTCGAACAACCACAACTATCACAAGAAAAACAAGCGTTGCTCCGGACACTCGCGTGCGCAACACCACGGCCAGCAGAACAACCGAAGCGACGGCTACCAGCAGGCCGGCTCTGAAAAACACGGTGGAGTCCCGTCCTCGCCCGGTCCTTCCGCTCCGGCTTCCAAAGCTGGAACCCGCTACGGTGCCTCCCATAACTCGAGCGGCTACTCAAACGGACGCCAACCAGTCACCTTCCGCTCGGGCAACTGACGGGTCGACGGTGGCACGGCCCCTCCCACGTGTCTGCCGCCAGCATTACCGGGAGAAAAATTATTTATTTCACAAGATTCTCGTGTCCCAACCTCGCGCAGCACACAGCGCCGGCCAGCCTCGACCGCCACTCCGCCTGGTGACGTTGCTCCCAGCACGTCGCCCCGTATATCCGGTCGACGCACATCTACGCCTGTGGCGAGTACACCGACCTCCTAGCCATCTGCTACAAATTTTTAAGGTCGCAGACCCGCGATGGGAGCCGGCGCCTCGACCGCCACTCCCCTCAGCCGGGTCACAGGGGCCCGCGCAATAAGCGCCGCTCCGCCGTTGGCAAGAACCCGCGCTCTAACCGCCGCGCCCCTCAACCACGGCACTAATCAGGCGACGGGAGCCTGCGCCTAGAGCGCCGCCCGCCTCAGCCTTGGCAAGAGAGAAGGCGCGACGTGCGTCGCTCCCCTGAGCCACACGCCGCGCAGCACCAAGAGTGCTACGTCTGCAAGTCGCTCATTTCCACGAGGGTGTCCCCCCTCCTCCACCTCCCGGCCATGCGGTGCGGTCGGTTTGAGGTGCGGGAAGGCCAACACCGAAACCCCGAGATCTCGGTCGAAGCTCGACTCGGCGTTTCCTTGAAATAACGGAGGCCACTCCCTTTTTTCTGTCAAGGCGGAACCGATAAGTTTTGTTACCTCATAGCCCGTCCCCAGCAGATCTACAGGGGCATAGCCCTCTCGGGCGGGCACTTTGCCACCCACTCGAGCTCTGTCTTTGAAGTCGTCTTCTGGGCTTGCAGCCCCCATTCGACTTCGCGCACGCTACCCCGCGTGCGCAATGCTCCTTCGGTTGCAGTGGAGCAGGAAAAACCTGACATTGCCCGACGAGCCCGTGGTGACTCCACGGCCTCCGGTCAGGCCAACCGGATGGCATACCCGTTAAATTCGCAAGAATCGCAACTCTCGTCAAGCAGAACGGGCTAAGAGCCCTCTGCCCCCCTTGGCTCCGGAGAGAGGCCATCGGGCGCAGTAAGAGAAATTTCTGGCCATTTCTCGCCTCCGGGCGATGGTGTCACCGAGCCAGTATACGTGGGATCGGACTCGTCTCGTGCACCAGGGGCCCAGTGTTCTCAGAGAAATACACTGGCGCCCCCCCATGCCGCTACAGCGGCCACCGGCGGTTCGGCACCGTCGGTCTTTGACCCTACTCTTGAATACTCAACGGAGCAGGCGGTACTGTTCTGGCAGCCCCCCTCTTATTTTTCATAATGGTCACCATCGTCATTAATCGTTGACGACGTCTCATATTACTGTGTGGAGTAGTATATGATGGCTGAAAAGGCTCGCCTTTTCCACGACCACGACGCAGCGGCACGGATTAATTCCTCGCCAGACCCGCGCGAGCACAAACGCATCGGTCGAGCCGTGCGTAACTTCGACTGCGCTACCTGGGACAGCGTTCGGGAAGACGCCGTCCTTGCATGCACTTTTACCAAGTTCACACAGAACCCGGCAATGAAGTAGCATATTTTGAGCACTGGCTCCAAGCGTTTGGCGGAAGCTAGCTCTTTTGACACCGTGCGGGGCATCGGTCTCCGGGCGGACGACCCCGAGGCCCAAGATCCCTGCCGGTGGCAAGGGAAGAATTTGCTCGGGAAAGCTATTTCCGCCGTCCGCGACACTATACGCGCAAGCGAGGCCGGGTTGGCACACCCCGCCTCCTCTCATCAATTTTGTACTCCCTCCTCGCCCGACGGAATTCATGAGATCTCTCCAGCGCTGCTTCGCTCGTTGGCGATGGTCCGCGCTTGTCCAGGTCCTCCTCCAGAGTTTTCGACCTATTTTTCTAACGCGCCAGCTGACCACAGCTCCGAGGTCTTGGCAATCTCACCTGGGGTTGACCCCTCCCTCTCGCTGTCAGAACAAGGCCCGTGCCTCGTCGGGGGCACCATTACCCTCGATGACGCATCGTTTACCACCAAAATCGCGATCCACAGTGGAGCAGGCGCTCTCGCACCTTTTGGCTGCGTCGCGCTTCTTGACACTGGCTCCCCGCAAACCTTCGACAGGCGCGATGTACTGGATCGCATGCTCTCCGTTGGGGCGGCGTCGCTCGCGTGCGAGTAGAAAGGCGTCTCGCGATCTTGGGGAGGGTTCGGCGAATCGGCCCCCCTCCAAACTTCGACGAGCATACGTTTGAGCGTCCAGTTCTTCCGAACAGATGAGCCTACGAGCTCCCTCGCAGTTTGGGCCTGTGTGGTCCCCCCTTCGGTGATGCAGCACGCGGTGTTGCTGGGCCGCGACAGCTGGATGCGTTTTAATAGCCGCTCCTACCGCTCCTTGCCGCCTCGCGAGTCGGATCACCGAGTCTTCGGCGAGCTGGAGCTCGTTCACCACGCCTCGACAGGCGTACCGGCTTACGCATTAGACCCCGTCGCTTCAGGTGGAGGCTTCCACCTCCGCTACGACGGCGCAACGGGCGTCACCCTGTCCGATGAACCGAAGCTACTTGCAGTCAACTTGGTACGCAGCAATGGCTCCCCGGCGCTCACTGGGCACTACCTGGTCGATATGGTACCCCAGCCCGATTTCCCCCCAGTTGAGGAGCATTTTGTCACCTCCGGACGACACGTTCTCCCCCTCGTTGGAGTTGCAGATCTTGAGCCTGGCGACCTCGTCGGATTCGCCCACGCTCCGCTTATAAGCGTCCCATTGGGCGCTCTGCAACACCCCCCCGCGTTACCTGAGGTGCCTCCGGTCTCTGCTGTAACGGCGCCACTTTCCGCGCCAGTGACACCCTCGGCCTCGCCATTGTCCGCCCTGCTTGAGTGCTTAACACCGGAGCAACGCTCTTCGTTCCTGCGCGTCTGGGCGCACCTCCCTCAGCATCTTCGAGCAGTGGCGTTTGATCTCCACGGCCCAGAATGGACCCCGGCAGCCATCGAGCAGCTGGGAGACGTCCTGTGCGAATTTCCTGGCGTTTTCTCCAAGTCCAAGACGGATTTTGGTTCCTGCTCCTTGGTGCCTGTCGTGATTTCGGTCCCGGAAGGTAGCGCGCCTGTCACGTTCCGACCGCATCGCATAAATCCTATCATGGCCAAGGAAGTGGAAGCCACTCTGGACCAGTACCTTGCGGCAGGGCTGACCCAGCACTCGACTTACCCATATTCGAGCCCGCTGGTGGTCATCCCGAAGAAGTCTGGGGGCGCTCGGATCACCGTCAACTACAAAAAGCTCAACCAGATCAGCACCCTCAGCCAGCTGCCCATCTCCCGCGTGGATCAAGTCCTCGACTCTTTGGGGAAAGGCCGCGCGTTTTCCTTATTTGATTTGGTTTCTTCGTTCCACCAGATTACCACACACAAAAACACTGTTCCTCTTACAGATTTTTGCACTCCGACGGGCCTCGATGTGTGGCTCGTCATGCGCCAAGGCAGCAGTGCTTCGCCGGACTGGTTCGTCAAAGTGATCAACGAAGTTATTAAGGGCTTGGGGCAAGTGGCGGAATACCTCGACGACGTGGTCGTCTTCGACTCCGACCGTGTCCCATGTCAAGACGATCCGTGCTCTCTTCGAGCGGCTGCGCAAATATAACCCCAAGTTCTCCCCCTGAAAGGCCTGTCTGGGTGCTACGGATGCCGATTTTCTGGGCCACTCCATCTCGCCCGCGGGCATACGTCCAAACGCAGACAAACTATCAGACTTGACGAAAATTCCCATGCCCCGGAACATCAAGCAGGTCCGCCCCCTGATGGGCGGGATGGGGTACTATCTCAAATCCCTGCCTGACCTGTCAAACCGAACCCGACCCATCACCACCTTCCTTCGGAAGGAGGTCAAGTTCGCCTTCACGCCGCCGATGGAGGTCATCGTGCGCGAGATTATCGCTGAACTCGCCACCCCTCCCAGTTTGGTCTTCCCCGACTGGGAGGCTGTAGCCGACAAATCCCGCCCCTTCCACATATACTGTGACGCCAGCATCGACGGTTTCAGTGCCGCCCTCGAACAAGAACAGACTGACGGCTTCGTGCGACCCATTGCCTACTGCCTACATCAGTCGAGGCACCCTCGACTCCGAGAGGCATTGGACACCTCTGGACTTGGAAGCAGGCAGCATCGTCTTGGCCATCAAGAGACTTAGAGGCTACATTTGGGGTACGAACTTCCTCATTTCTTCGGACCACAAGGCTCTCGAGAGCATCGGCACAGTAGGAGACCATACCCCGCGCGTCCAGCGGTGGCTTGAGTTTCTCATCGCGTTCGACTTCATACTACCGCAAAGGCAGCGCCAACGGAAATGCTGACTTTCTGTCCTGCTTGCCGGAGCCAGCCACGGAACACGACCGCAGTGGATTTTACAGCATCACCCCTGCCGATGACGATGACATCTTCCTCATCCGAGCCTGCGGATTCGTCACCCGTTCTTCACCAACCCCTGGCGTCGGCTTGGGTGGGCTGGTGCCCGGGCCCGACAGTGAGGTTTTGGGTGGGCTACTCTTCACCTCTTCGGATTTTCGCGATTTCGCGCACACGGGCTACGTATGAGGATTGACGACCTCTCTGCTCCTTCGAGAAGATTCGTCGCTCGTGTATCTGCTTCCGTCGCCACGATTGATCGCCGTCCTGGCCGTGAGGAATTTTCACCTGCCGCCGGCACCGTTTTCGCTTCGGTTTTTTGTCGTACCCTCAGAGGGCGGCACGGGCTCTGCAGACGTTCCCGCTGAGGCGATAACGTTCGTCTCGCATGCTCCTCCACCGACGAGCACTCCACAGGGAGCTGATTCCGCCGAAATCACAGATCCGGTCGCATCCGCCCCTCTGCCGTCCTACAAAACGGCGCCTCTGACGGTTCTGCCGCCCTCGGGCCGCATTTTCACCAGGACGCGTCGAAGAACAGCAGCTGCCACGGGCACCGCACCGCCTGCTGTTGACTATGGCTGTTGGCCCGGCGGGGCCCCTCAACCATCTACCCGGCGGGCTACCCCCCCGCCGCGAGCCCCTCGGCCACGACCGCCTTCGGCCGTCGTTATGGCCCCCGCTCCGGCCGCCTCACCTGTCCCGGCGTTACCCATTCCGTCCGACCGCGACTGCGCCAAGCCTGAGGGGACTCCTCTTTTTAAGACTTCCGACGCCCGCTGGCATACCGTCCGTCACCAAGATGGACTTGGATGCCCTAGGTGCAGCTGCCGAACTACAGTTCGGTGATTCCGCAGCGCGCTACTCGCACGCCGACTGGGCGCGGGAGCAACAGGCCGAGCCCGCGTGCAACGCCGCCATACGCTACATAATTATCGGCCGGCCTGATGCCTTGCCAGCCGACATTTTGTCGTGTGTTCCCTCACACCAGCGCCCTTCCTTCTCGGGGGTTCAGGAGCTGGCTGGCGAAGGACAACTTCACACAACCGAAGACGGACTTGTCCTCCTTGTTCGACGGCCGTCTCCAACCTTAGCGCTTGACTCCACGCACTCGGTGGGCCGAACAGCCTGTTTGTTGAACGACGAGCCCCTTCGCATTTACGTGCCGCTGGCTGGTGCTACGGTAGGGGGGTCATGTACAGGTGCTTGTTTTTCAACTGTACAGAGCCACTCGGCCGAGTGACTGCTATACTGCGTTATACTCATAACCTTAATTTTATGTTTTTACCGTTCGATATGCACCGCCATCGGAGGTTGTGTTACGTAACGCGAACAAACTATGTTTAGGTACAATGTTCAGTTAGATTCGGAGCCACTTGTCCGAGTGGCCAAAACTCGAAAGTGATAATGTGGGTACCCCCCCTATCGTAGCACCAGTACGCTGCTCATGCGCCCCTGGGTCATGCAGGCCTGACATTCCACGGCTTCCTGCCACCTGGGAACCGCGCGCGCTCTGCGCATGCTCGAACGTTTCTACTGGTGGATCGGTATGGACTCTGCACTAGGTGGTGGCTACGCCACTGCTTGAAGTGCCAAGCGCGAAAAACCTCGCGGCTGACGGTTCGGTGGCCCGTCGTATCGATGCCCCTGCCTGACGGGCCCGGCATTGCTGTCATCGTCGATTAATTCGGTCCCCTCCCGACCACGCTCCGAGGCAACACTTATATCTTGCTCTTCACTGACCGCTTCAGCCGCCGCGCCGACATGTTCGCAGTCACCGCCGCCGAATGTGCCGCTGAGGTCATGGCCAACATCCTCACCAACAAGTATATCCCCCTCTGGGGATGCCCCCGCAATATACTCTCGGACAACGGCCTCCAGTTCTGCTCGAAGCTTTCGCAAGTCGTCTATCAGCTTCTCGGGGTTTGGAAAATCGTCACGAGCTCTTACCACCCTAACGGCAACGGTGGGGTAGGACGTGTAAATCACACGATGGCACAGATGTTGGCGATGGTCGTCAACGAGCTCCAGACCAACCGGGATGAACAGCTCCCCCACGCCGAATTTGCGTACAACAATTTGGTCAGCGCCGCCACGGGTTTGGCTCCCAACGAGGTCCACATGGGTAGGTTTCCACGCCTTCCTCTCACGATGTTTGAGCGCGCAGGCGTCGCCGGCCACCAGAGTTTGGCCCCCGACCACCTCGCGTACTGCGATTTGGCGACGGACCGCCAGCAGCGCGCGTACGATATCGTTCGCGAACACCACGCCCTCACGGTTGCTCGCGTGAACCGGCGCAACTCCGCCCTCTCCGACGCCCTGCGTCCGGTCTCCAAATTCGTCGCTGGCGGTTGGGCGTGGGTGTACAATACGGCAGCCACCATTCGTCAAGGTGCCAAGACCGACACGGACGCCAAGGTCCTCAAGGCCAAGCTGTCGTTGAACTGGACGGGTCCCTACAACTCCTTGCAGTTGGCCACTGCTCCTCCGCGGACACCCCGGACAGATCCCCTCTCGGGGCTAAGCTCCTATATTTGGACCTGCCTTCCGACATGCCCGGCGCTGATGCTCGCAAACGCGTGTCGGTCCAGCGCTGCAAGCCCTGTGCCAACCCCCCCAACCACGGCGGTATGCCGAAGTATTTGCCAGCGGGGTTGACGCAATACGTGCTTAACAATTTCCCCAAAAACTCCCCCCCTTACCACGTCACGAAAGGGATGCGTGGTCAATGGTCAAATGACTAAGCAAGCAACAAATAAGTACGCCCCCCCCCGCCCCCCCACCACGTCACCGAGGACGACGTTTCCACTCCTCTCCAACGACTCGGAGTGGAGAAAATTACTGGACACCAGTCGGTCCAGGGCCGAAGTGGTGTCATCGCCGTGATATACGAGACGCACTGGACGGGACTGTCTCGTCCGTCCTGGGAACGGGAAATGCATCTCCGGCTCTCTCGCCGGGAAATTTTGCGCTGCTGGGCCGGCACTCCGAACCAGCACTGCCAAACCAACCGCCTGTACCGTCGAATGAGGATTGGCGTTGCCCAACGGGAGCTTTCTCGGAGTAACGGCGAACGTTTCCTGGCCCCCGGCTATGGTTGTGTACCGTAAGCCGAATGGCTTCGCCGATACAGCGTCACCGTGCTTCCCAACGGGGCCCACTTCTGGTACAAGGGCGACGACGGTCTGTGGTGGCTCGGGAAAATCAGTGCGACTACAACAACGGACGGAGTATACTTCGTTCGATTTTTGGATGACCCAGGACCGATCAAGTTCCCTCTTTCTCCGGCGCGCTACACGACTTCAACAGGAGCTGTACGCGGTTCTTGGTGCCTACAAGTACACTTAGCTATCGCGTTTACACGGGGGGTCCAGCGTAACGAAGATTAATCACGAGGCGCAACCGTGGATAGTTGAAATTTTCGCATCGCCGCTGCACTCGATTTTTTCCCCCCCGATTTCCTTCTGGGGGTGGGGGCGGAACTTCCTGTTTTTCTTTTTTCTTTTTTCGACGTTTTCCAAGTTTTCGGTTGGGACTGGTTTTCTTCTCAGTGCCCCCTACCATTTTCCATTGTTTTTTTCTGGGGCGGGTTTGGGGGTAGTTCTCGCGTAATTCGTCCTGCCGACCCCCCCCGCTCAATGCCGGGGCTGGTCTGAATAATCGGGCCACTCACTTGTGGCACAGGACACGCTTTCTGAATGTTTTGGACCGGGTTTCGGGGAAGTTTTAAAGTATTTAGTTTTCCGGTTTTATCAGTCCTAACGACCTCCCGCTCTCGAGCCAAGGGGTAGTTTATGTACAAGGACTGCATGACTTTCGGTTCCAACATGTATTTCTTGTGACGTTCTCAGCTTCCTAGCCTTGCCGTTCAGAGGTGTGGGAGTGGGTTTTGAGGAGCTGCATCTTCGACTCATGTTTTAGTTCGTGGAATCGGGGTTTCCACGAATTTCTCATATTTCTGCATATACGGCTCATCAGAGTGGGCTAGTGTTATGGTACTGCTGGAATGATGTGGAAACGTTGGTAAATACCTGGTATCAGGTATAGGAATCGTATTCGTAGTACTTGGAAGGCGTATCTTAGATGGGAACCAGGGGTTCCCAGGTGGTTCCTCGTGACCACTAAGCCTGTCTTTTTAGTATTTCATCGTGGGAAAAGGAATAAAGCTGTTCTTCTTATATCTCTAAGCAAACAACACACGTGAGTACCAACGAGTACCCGTTCCATAGGCTGACCTGGCTAGGGACACTCTGTGTCCTTACCCTAATCATATAAAACCCTTCCTTACTGCTCATACTCCAAGTACTCCGAGTATTTAGGCCACCAGTACTATAATACTCTCAGTACTGGGAGTACGAAAAATACTCGATACTCCGAGTACACTCGGAGTATCAAGTATACTCGGAGCATCTGTGCAACCTTGTACGTACGCAGCAGTAGTACCACCTTGTACTACTACTGCGTACTGCTGTATCACGATTTCCCAAAATGGAAAATGGTCATTTTGGGGTATACCCCCTGGTTTTACGGCCATTTGGGGGTATAGGAAAAGTGCGCCTGCAGAAGGTGCTCCCGCGGGCTCAAACAGGCCTCAAAATGCAATTCCGGAGCCCTGGCGAGATGCCCGAAGCCCATGCCAAGCACGCACACAACTTGCTTATTTTTTCAGGCACGTTTTTGGGGCTAACGGGACAGCGGCGTATGAGAGGGCAAACGAAGCCCCCCTTTGACCACATCTTGAGGGGGGGGATGACCCCACATATCTACTAAATGTATCTACTCCCCCCAATTGACCACTTTTTCACCCCGTTCGACCGAAACAATACCCCCTTTTCACCACCTGTGACAGCCTCAAAAACGACTACAGTGTACATATCCACGTCACCGCCCAACAGCCCGAATAGACCACGGGGCGGAACATCAACAACTTGCGGGTAGTCAGGATCGTTTGTTTCCCAAGAAATCTCGGCACAACTATACAAATCAAATCTTTATAGACGATATGAAGATATCGGCCCTTCTGAGAAAGCATGACGGTGATGGGAGAATCAGAGCATAAACATACGTGTATGCTCGGCGAATATATGGGTCGTGGGTTGCTGGGTCCTTGGTGCGTGATGCTTGGTTGCTGGGTGATCCTCGTGATCCGTACTCAAACACACCAGCCTGCCGTCGGGTATGGATACGATGGGGGACAGGAGGAAAGGAACTCGAGAAAACTAGCGGCCGTTCGTTACGCCTGATGTTGCTCGTGTCCCAACGACCCCTGCCGACCGACAACCCAAAACCGAGCATCCATGACCCACAGCACCCAGCAACGAAGCACCAAGCACCAAGCACCCAGCAACTCACGACGCATATGCCGAGCATACATACACGTATGTGTTCTGATTCTCCCATCACCGTCATGTTTTCTCAGAAGAGCCGATATCTTCATATCGTCCATAAATATTTAATTTGTATAGTTGTGTCAAGATTTCTTGGGAGACATACGATCCCGACTACCGCAAATTCTGGATGTTCCGCCCCGTGGTCTATTCGGGATGTTGGGAGGTGACGTGGATACGGACTGTATGTAGTCGTTTTTGAGGCTGTCACAGGCGGTCAAGAGGGGATATGGTTTCGGTCAAACGGGGTAAAAAAGTGGTCAATTGGGGGGAGTAGATACATTTAGTAGATACTTGCGGTTATCCCCCCCCAAAATGTGGTCGAAGGGGGGGCTTCGTTTGCCCCCTCATGCGCCGCTGTCCCGTCAGATCCAAAAACGTGCCTGAACAAAGAAACAAAAGGTGTGTGCGTGCTTGGCATGGGCTTCGGGCATCTCGCCAGGGCTTCGGAATTCCGTTTGAGGCCTGCTTGGGCCCGCGGGAGCACGTTCCGCCGGAGCGTTTTGCCTATACCCCCAAATGGCCGGAAAAGTGGGGGTATACCCCTAAATGACAATTTCACCTAAAAAAATCCTGGACAGCACGAGTACACTCAGTAAACAAAATCCAATCTGGGCCAGCTTTCCTGCTCATTATGATGTGTCCTCACGAAGGTTGGCCTCGGGGCTCGGTGGGTACATCCGTTTTCGCGCCAAGTCGAACGTCGTAACCAGCGCCAGATCCTCTGAGGTAAAAGCTTGTTGGCCGAGGGGGTTGTCAGCAGATGATTTGTACGCCTTTGCTCAAGAGAAACATCTCAAGAAGCCACAGTGCGATACCAGATATCAAGCTGCAGCAGCAGCAGAAAAAACGACAGGTGTACATACATAACAAGGGGTCAGTTTATCACAGCCACCGAGCTGGCGAAACCACCACGCACAAGACAAAACAAACGCTACCCGCCTGTTCCGGCGGCGCCATGGGTACTAGAAACACGATAGTGCTGGTATTCAGGAGTCGCGGGCCTGGTAACTACCGCACTCGTGATCGGCGTAGGGTCATGTTGCAACAATAACTCATTTTTTGCCAGCAGACTTCCTATAACCACCGAGCGAGCTGTCCGGGAAACAACACGAGTACACAGGAAGGAGTAAAGACGAGCCGATTTATGGAAAGACAGTCACAATGAGTCATGATTATAATCAAGATTCAGAAATAAATATGTGTCGAATAATCAAGAATACGGTGATGATTTTATTCGTAATAATCAAGCGTGAAAACGAACTGCCAGACCGTTTTCCTTCGTTTCCCTTCCAACCGTCTTGGAAATAGTGACTTTAGTCTTTGATCGAGTGAATAACGATTTTTTTTTTACGGGGAGTGGGATTCCTCGACGAGCTTACCGAGCAGAACCATGATACTTCTCAGGGAGCGAGGGGTGACATGTGTGAAGGCACCGCCGCGAGCGCGCGGTCGTGGCTTGCTTGAGGCCGGATGTTTGCCCGGCGGCGAAAGCGGTCAAAACACGAAAACTCGACGTAACACTACGTTGTTGTTGGTACTAAACTACGGCTGAATTTGTCATTGCTGTAACATAATATTGCTACTCGTATGCTAACGTTTTTGGCTCTTGGGTACATGAACGTGTGTTACCAGAGGTACGGTTGGATCTGTCATTCCTGTAACATGATGCTGCTATATTACCGTTTTTAACTCTTGCGTACGTAACGTGTATTTTCATAAATACACTTGAAGCGGGGTTCGGAGTAACGCATGGTCCCATTATTTACTGGAGTTCAATATACTACCCTCTCGCACGTAGGGACATCTACAACAATATCCCCGGGAGGGGAGAATAACATAACAAGTCCCTTAAAAAGCACCTGCACATTTATGAAACCCCGAAACAGGGCATAATGAGGAGGGATCCCCGCAAACAAAACGCCTCCAAAAGCATAGGAAAACCCGCCAGTACGTTATCTATCTGTAACGCCAGTACGTTATCCATCTATAACTTAACGTGCTACACCTAAATCTGCATACTCGCACGTACGAGCTATGCGTAACACAGCAGTAGCATATTGTTGATGTTTGATTGGGGATGCATGTTATCTGCTAACTTGATGTTACCATGTATATACTTTGGATGCGAGCTAACACGTTAACATAGTGTTAAGTGTTTCATCGATCATGAACGTTATGTACCTAACTTGTGTTACGATGCAAGAAGCCTTTCGGCTGACATCCTAACGTTATGTTACTCGCATATGAGCCACAGACTAACAAAGTAACACTATGCTGTTGTCAGTACGGAACCTAGCTAACACGATAACGTTGTGTTTCGCAATCGCCCGCCAATATCGTAACGTACGAACACCATGTTACCAGAATATCTAAAAACCAGGAAACGTATATAGTAACGTGATGGTATAAATAAAATCCGCTGAGCCCTGGTATTGACG
The DNA here is from genome assembly GCA_008828725.1 of Saccharina japonica. NCBI lineage: Eukaryota > Phaeophyceae > Laminariales > Laminariaceae > Saccharina > Saccharina japonica. The sequence continues at coordinate 288,479 of MEHQ01002261.1, read as the reverse complement.
TGGAACGTTAGGTATTATGTTATCCGATGTGTGAAACCTTCGCCAACCTTCTTCCCATCAATCGCAGGCATTGCTCAACACTGGCCGCCAAAATATCCATACCAGTAAAAAAGTACTACCTGGTACCATCAACGACTTCGCAAAACTTTCCGTGTACCTCTTGCTTAACGACAAAATCAAGTTTTCGTATAACTATCCGTGTACTTCTTGCTCAACGGAAAAAATAATGTGCGTAAGCACACGACACATATACATATATCTGGTACAAACCACAGACGACAAGCACACACTGCCCGGCGGCGATCCTCTATACGACGAGTACATACTAATAGAGCACCGCCACAATCACACGCGCAAACATACGTAACTGAATGCAACATGCTATTCATGGAGGAGTCAGGGTGCTTGCTTCCCGTCGGAGCCGCGAGGAAGGCAGCGGAAAAATTCGCAAGCGCTGGCTGGCCTCACGTCAAAGTCGGCTGGATATATATTCAAGTCGGCGTGCCAAACAAAATCTATCAACACAAAAAAAAAACTCACATCGTCACTCAAAACTCACAATGCGGCAAACAGGGCAAACAAATAAATAATACACGCGCAATGTGGCAAAACAGGGCAAAAAAATAAATAATACACGCGTACACTCGCCAACCCGCCCGCCCCCGCCCGCGCGGTCCAGCAGCGAAACACCCCCCCATTGGAACAAATTCCAGCTAAACAACTTCGAGGTGCCTTGCCCGTCTGCCTCACGAGTTTTCGTATCAGCGTACTGTCGTCCCGTTCCCACTCTTTGATCCTTACACTTATACTATAAAAAGTGTCTCACACTAATTCCAAGTAGTAGGTCCCCCAAAAATGGCTGCAGTTGTTCAGGGGATAAATAAGACAATATGCCACCTTCCATACTCGTACATCCCTTCAGCCTATCATATCATACAACAAAGTACATATTATGTGTTACCTTTTTTCTTATATAATACTTGCCCGCTTGATTTGTATACCTACACAGCCATATTGGCTGCGAGTACGACGAAAAAAAGGCACCGCAGAGTGGTCGACTACCCCGTTCGCCCTTTCCCAGCTGCAAAAAATGTTCCATACAAATTCCAAGCGCTTCGGCCCCCAAAAGGTGGAGTTATAAATGGGGTCAAAGCGACCCCCCCCCCCCCCCCCCCCCCCCCCCCCCCAATAAAGAAGTAACACCCCCAGCCACCCCCCCCCTACTGGCCATAGCCGATTACGGCCATGCATGATGTAAGTACAGTAAGTGGCACACCCCCCCTACCCCCCGCCTGCCAGCACAACGTCGAAACCCGAACGAGGCGGCGTGGGAGGAAGCATCAAAAATAAAAATAAAAAGTTCGTTTTAGGTTGCAGCACATCTATAAAGCAAATGCGACCCAGACGAAATACGAAACACAAAAACAAAAAAAAAAATTCCCAAAAAAACTTTTGGCGAATACAGTAGTAGGTGCTACTGTAGATACTACTGTATCCCGCAATACAAGGATCGTTTGTATACTATTATATAATCAAAACGATCCTTATATTTTCGGACAAACGGGTATCTGCTACCATTGACCCCCCCTCCCCCGCGGTCCGATCTCCTGAGACTGGTATCTCGCAAAAGATAAACTATGAGAGGCATGTGCCGACTCGCTGACAGGTAGACACTCCCCACAACCGTGACAATGTATGTTACTGTGCGATCACGCGCATTATGCGAGCTACGAAAGTTGACAATGATTGCACATATGCCCCCCCCCCCCCCCCCGCCCCCCCGTACGCCTGAAACACGTGAAATAAAACGACACGAACCATCCATATATACCAACGACAATACATGTTGGTTTTAGAAAAGGGTTTCTAGCGCTTTCCTTGTACCTGACCTCACACACCAACAGGTTCACGGCTTGGAGAGAAAATGACAAAAATAAAAAGCTCTTACCACCCCTTACTCACGAATCCCTCCGGCGCGATGAAACCTTCTACAAGTGCATCCACGCTTCGGATAACAACCAATTGGGATCAACGTGGGACATATGTTTTGGCCGTGGTAAATGGGTTTTTATAAATTTGTCCCATACCGCCCGGGTGGTCCTTCACGGTGTCAGAAAAGGCCCGGATCCCGCCGCCACAGCTCGCACGAAACAAAACCCAGCTGTCCACAAAGCGGCGTCAAGGCAGGGCCGACGCACCGGTGTAAACCGAGAGCTCCTACGTACTACCAAGGGGTCGGAAAAATACGTACACACGTACGAGCCGTTTCAGGTCCTTTCACAAAAAAACGACGATAGAAAACCGAGCAAAAAACACCACACACCAAAAAACCTACGTACAGAAGAGCGCTACCGCATACCAGTAGCGCGCAATATATAACGCAACAACCCCTCCGACAAAAAATTCGAAAGCTATTTTTCTCGACAGGCAGTGCGAACGCGGAGCGATGCGCCTATGGAAACATCTCGACAGGACCTTTCCAAAGCGACTATCTTTGTTCAGGTTTGCCTTTTCTTGATTTTGAAGAGAATCGGCTCGGAAATTTCGGAAATTATCTGCTGCGGGTGTGCTGCCTTTTGCCGCGTTACACGGTATGTAGCACGCACCACGTATCACGCATGCACGCGTGCGCGCTCGTCACTCGTAAAAATTTGAAACCTAAGTCCCTCGCGGGGTAGCCGCTACGAATGTCACATTCACGGCGCAACACCATCACCACCACCACCACCACCACCACCAAACGCAAAGAAATACCGAGCGTCACGCACGCGGGTCATGCACGCGTGCGCCTATAACGCGCGCTACAAAACCAAAAACACTACCTACCTCCCCTTGTGATGGGGAGTGGTCGTTGGTCGGTCGCTGTCGCATCCCGCTTGCCCTTTTACGGTCTCTCGGTGGTGGGTGGTCGGTCGCTATCGCATCCCGCTGCCCTCGCACTGGTCCCGCTCAATCTTGTCCAGCTTCTGCTGGAGCCTTTCCACGACCATAGCCTCGGCCTCGCGCGAAACATCCTCGGTCGGCATCCGTATCTCGGTACGTCGTACCGCGCCGTGGTTCGGTCTTAGCACCCCTCCCCGAACAGGCCTCTGCCGCTCCCTAGGCCTTGTTACGTAATGCCGACGCGACGGCGCGTGGCTCATGTCTTTCACCGTCTCCAGCATGGCCTTGCTCAAGAGTTGCGCCGACTCGTTCGTGGGCGCGACAAACTGAGCCACGCGCGACGCCTGTGCCGGATTCGTGATGTTCTCGTACCGGAGGCAGGTGGTGAAGCCGGGCCCCAGCTCTTGCAGCGTGGAGTCAACCACCGCCGCGTTCGCGATGAGGACTCGGGCTTCCTTCATAACCCTGAGAGTTGTTCGCCGTGGAGAAGGAGAGACGTCGCGAAGGAGGGGGGGAAGAGGAGAGGAGAGGGGGGGGGGAGAGAGAGGAGGCGGGGAGGGGGGGGGGGGGGGCGGGGGCGTGGCGAAGGAGGGGAGGAGGGGGAGGAGGAAGGGGGGAAGGGGAGGCAAGTGGGGGGGGGGATGGGGGGGAGGGAGGATGTCGAGGGGAGTGCGCGGGAGGGGGGGACGTTCGTTCGGTTACCGACGTTCGAATGTACGCAGCCGAAAAACATATGTAGGGTCCGCGGTTATTTGTCAGCACCGTGCACGAAATATAAACGCTTCCAGCTCTCAGCATGGGCAACTGGCACCAACACCGCAGTAAACGCCTTTTTAGGTTTGCACCTACTGTACGTTTCGAGGGGAAACAAAACTCGGAAAACTAGAGCTAAACAGGGTTGAACAAAAAAAAATTGTAACACTCATGGGGTGTTACTCTTTTCGCCATAATCCAAAGAGTGGGAGTCGGATAACGCCGCGAAACGCGGAGCGCTGCTTCTCGGGATGGGGGCGTAGTCCATCGCCGCTTTTTCTGCCTCTCCTTGAGGGGCGGGCACCTCTCACTGCGGCCGCAATTGTCGTGGTTAGCGTTCACTGCACAACATCCCATACCGGTATAGACATCTAGGATCTAGACGATCTGTAGATGACCTAGATCATCTATTACGGGTGTGCATAGTAAACAGGACCTACGGTACACACTAACACCTATATATTTACTATTTTTTTACTAACAATATTTGGTCCTATTTACTATGTATGGTCCTCCGTAATATATGATATAGATGATCTACTGTGATCTACTGTGATCTACTGTAGATAATCTAGAGTAGATTTACCTACTGTACATCGTGATCTGTCCGACATGCGTCAAAATGTCGCAGGAAAGCAACGGAAGCATCACAGGAAGGGACAAGAAAGAGGGTTACATTGTCAAGGTCACAGCAGAAGGATCACAAGATGGACCACGGAGGTAAGGCGTGGTCTGTCCGATATACGTCAAAATGTTGCAGGAAAGCTACGGAAGCATTACAGGGAGGACACGAAAAAGGGTTACAGTGTTAAGGTCACAGCAGAAGGATTAAATTAGATGGACCACAGAGAAAAGGCGGAGCCCTTAAGAGGCATTGCTGTCGGTCGCCCCGATGGTCTAGAGGTAACCTCGAACGCTTCTGAACGTTGATGTCTGGAGTTCGAATCTCACGTGGGTCGGACTTTTGAGTTTATTTGCAAAAATAAATAAAAAACGGAATCACCTGCTGAGAGCGCCAATTAATAGTAGCGTGGGTAGGCACAATTCGATGCGAGTCGACGAGGGAAGGAAAGGCTGAAGTCTTCTCGCGATAAAAATGCAAGGCAAGAACCGTAGTGGGGGAGGAGGGAGAGGAGCCTACTTTGTGACCCCGGATCTGAGTTACGACTAGGGAGGAGAGAGAAAGGAAGGGCGAAGATAATAAATGGGATGGACAAAAAAAAAAAAAAAAAAAAGCGACGTCTCTCTACGATTTGTCGTTGCGACTCCTAGTCTCAAAGAACTGCTGAAGTTTCTTCTGAATATCCCGTTATTCAGGATGCAGTGCAATTACCTATTTACTTGAACCGCAAATATACATACCAGGTATCAGCTTTGAATATCTGGATTGTCTTGTTAAATATTGGCTCTAAGCACAAGCATGTACGATCGTATGTCAGTCAATTGGTTGACTCTCGATGTTACTGTGGCATTCTTCTGCACTTTTGATACAGTGCTGCTGCTGTGTCGTACATAATGTTTGCGGCTGCAGAAATGCTAATCTTATGCTCTTGCGACACGCCCGAGTGGTGAAACCAACTCTGCGAGAAAAAAAATCGTCGTGCACCCACCCAACCCACCCACCCACCCACCCACCCACCACCCACCCACCCGGCATACAGCAGTGCCTGGTCGGCTTTCCTGTAGGAGGGATGCAAAAGAAAAGTGGTATTTTTTATTATCATTACCTTCCGTCCCACCCCCCGGTGATTTTCACGAATGGATGAGCTAAAATACCCCATATCATTACCTTCCGTCCCACCCCCCGGTGATTTTCACGAATGGATGAGCTAAAATACCCCATACAGATATATAACAACGACAGATGACTTACGCTACTACTAATTGTAGACCCACTCTAGCACGTCAACTCGTCGGAACACTATAGTATACCTGGTATGTTTATTTCAGACTGTTAAATTAATTATTATTATTTTCCTCCCTTCACAAATAGACGCACACTTCCTGAATTCTACAGCCTCAGATTGTGTCCCCCTCATACGGGATGTACACCCTAAATGAGGACATACAAAATCCTTAAGTACGCGCGATCGAAGTATTACACTCAGCTAGCAAAGATGAGCTTCGACGAAATCCTCGAGCTCACAGCAGTTGTTATTTTTTTATTTTTTTTAATATACCCCTTTTAGGACTGCATTGCATAGAAACACACATCAAACTCTAACTTCAAGCAATTTGTCGCCGAAACGGGAGCGCACTTCTAAAAAAAAGGTAAAGCGACCAGAGAGGGTGTAGGGCGACTTTTGGGGGTTGGCTGGCAGCACAGGCGGGGTCAGTCGTCGCATATTTTATGAAGCCCTGTGTGGGGAGGGGCGTGGAGCGCGGGGACAGGGGATATGTATCCTCTTCCCCCGTTCCCTCTTAAGAACAGAAAGAGCGCCAGTGGACAGCGCCAGCGGACGTCTATACTCGTAGCTGCTGTACGGCCGGCATTTCTGACCAGGCCTAGAGAGGCACGATGTACGTACCTATACGATATATAATTAGATATACGAGTGTACGGCCGGCAATTCTGACCACACCTTGAGAGAGGTATAAACACTTGTAGGATTACGTAAACCTGGGTCGGTGTTACTTGCAGCTATTCGTAACTAACGGCCCCTTCTTCTACCGAACAGAGCCGTTCTTCCACCAGCACTTTCACGAGTTTATTTTTTCTTTAGCTTTCGGCCACCAATTAACAGGCCTTCGCCAATACAATTAAGTATAGCCGACAAGAAAAGAGCCCGTACTTTGTCAACGGGCAAGTCAAACAAACAGGAAAGAGCCCGCACCTCTTCAGCACAAGTAAACAACGCATGGTTTGCCATATACGCCACACACAGGCCACAACCCCCACAACACGCCCGTCACAATTTTCAGTTGGCGAGGTTGTTCACCCTCGCGTGGCAAGACTTCAGCCCGTACGACCACTATCTACAGTAGCTGTACACATCTGTACATATTGTTATCAGTTATCAGTAGAGTGCAAATAATAACGCCAGATCATTTCAACAAGAAACAAGAACGAAAAAGGAACACCAGTCAACGTGCACCAGATTTCCGCGCGCTGAGTAACCCACAGCAGGAGCAGCAGCAGCAGCACTACAGTATAAGCAGCGGTAGTTGTGCGTATGTGTATACTCCTGTGCTGCTGCTGCTGCTCCTTCGTGTACAGCGATTAATGAAAACCGGGGGGGAGGGGATGATTCAAATCGTTACAGCAGTACAAATACGTTAAACAATTGTTTTTTCACGCGGGGCAATTTGCTTTCTCAACTATCAACACGCTGATACAAATCAGCGCATACGGCGACAGACCTTTGACCTCGACTCTCGACATAAAATCAAGCACGGTCAACCCGCTTCGTGTTGGGTAGTGCCAGTGCATGTAGATGACGGCCTCAAAGTTATCATTCGGACCCGTGGTCTAAGGGGCTAGAGGTTGCCCGCGCCGTGGTATGCCTGACATCCAAACAAGGGGAAAAAACTATGTTCGAGCATCGGAGAGAAATCGGGAGAGATCGAGATTTTTATAGGAGAGAGATCAGGACAGATTTTTCCAGTCCGGCTGAGCATACCAGCACGCCAACACCGCATGCCTGCATGGTCGACACAAGACACAAGACACACACTAATTATCCTAACAACTGTGCGCCCGCCCCAGTCTTTAGTTGCTCTTCTTTTATAGGCTACTCATACAGCAGTACAGGTATACCAGGTACCGGTGGTACAATTTTGTTGTCTACAAAAACAAATGGAAGAAAAGGCTCAAAGTCAACGTCTTCTTTGTGACTTGCATAATCTATGATCTACATATATATATACAACAGCGGCAGGTACTAATGTAGGACATACGTACATGTTTTACCAGTATGCGGCAGCATGGTAAAAAAAATTGAGAGTTCGCACGTACGTACGTACGTACGTACGCGTTGTTTACTCGAGTTTCCTTCTTCGTCGAAACGCGTTGCCCGCACTCCTTCCCCGTTTTGGGTGAAGATGTGAAGATACAGCAGTGCAGTTGTTGCTGTCGTTGTTGCTGCCGTTGCTGCTGCCGGGCATTATGTTGATGCTCTGCTGCTGTCGAGGTAACCCGTATTTCTTGCGTCGCCCGTACTACAGTATATTACCTATGACTACTCCGTAGGAAAGCCTTGTATACGTAAACTTCCAAGTATACCTACAGTATGTACGAGTATAATATATATATTACGGCCGGCATTTCTGGCCATACCTTAGAGAGGTACATACGTATCCTGGTACCTATATAAGGGCGAGTACAAGGTGAGTGGCCCTCAAAGGGCTACGTATACAGAGTAACATTATATAGGTGAGTGAGTTCGTTGCGTACAAAAACTGCCAGGCTGTGCAGACCTCTTATCAAAAAGAAAAAAGCACACACACCCTGTATATTATGGCATGCGCGATCGAAGTTTCACATGCAGCTTGCAAAGATGAGTTTCGAGGAAAGTTTCGCTTCCCCAGTTGAGTATCACTATGTCCCAAAATATAAGGATCGATTATATATTCATATATATGTGGGAGCCATGCCTCGTCCAACCTGCACATATCCGGAGATCACCGTAATGATCTCCCAAGCAGGTATCACCAATTCTCACGTCATGAGATCTCCGTCTCTTATCGTACAATCTGTGACGTCAGATCTCCTATGATCTCATCAGTAAGATCTCGGTACAATCCTTCGTCTACGGACGAACTATGATTGGTAACATTGACCCGAGACATCTGATGTATGATGGGATGCGTCGCCCGCATCTCTCACAACTCTCACGGACCAGACTTGTCGTCAAGTCTGGAACCCGACACCTGGCGTGTTTTCCACGCTACGCATACAAAGAAGAAACTGTTGCAAGCTTCGAGTCGAACCTTGAGTACTTGTACTCACGTTGGCGTCGACGGCAGGATATAATACAATCGGTTCTCACATGATCGTACAGAGTGGTATACATTGTCAAGTTTTTCAAATAAGCGGTTACGAGGCGCGGGCAGAGACGTTGTTGGGTGTCAATTTGAGGCTGCGACATGACCTGTTGTCGAGGTTGTGATCAGAGGTGATGTATCGAAGGGGGTTTTGATAACATTCGTACGCCAAGCGAGTTGGCCGTGAACTGATTCTATCCCGAGATTGAAGGTCGTTTCATCAAACACAATAACTTTTCCCACGAACTTGCTCGTTATTAATAAACTTAAAAAATGTCCGGTTTTTTCGACCCCCAGCTCCGTCTCGAAAGGGATGCAAATTATTGAGGCAAGCAACAAACGAGCATGCCCCCCCCCCTCCCCTCCCTCCCCCTGCTCGGATGGCCACGCCAAACAATCAGCTTCTGTCGACGAACGACCGTAGATCTCTCGATATGATCAACCCACGGTCAACCCGCTTGGCGTCGGAGTCGGACAAGAGCAGTAAACGGAGACGACACCCACGAAGGATAAGCCTTCATCCGTGCTTTTGGGAAGGAGAGGCTGCTGGCGGTGTAACTCGCTCTCGGCTCGCATGTCTTTTGTCATTTATTCGCTGTTGGAGGGAGATGGATAATTTTGGTCTTTTGGGGTGTTCATACATATATACGTATCGCGTTATTATCAGGCGCCTACCCGGCGGCCGCCACGTATCACCGGCCTTAGTGCGAATGGGCATTGTGAACCAGGCATATGGTGGGCCGGGACCCCTAAAACGAGCGCGTTGCGTTCAGATTCCATTGCACATTCGTTGATTTCGTCGACAGCAGTGTGTTGACAACGTTAAATAGCCTGGGAGGCCGGGCCACAGCAGTAGCATTTCCCGCCTGATAAATATTACTACTACGTATAACATGTTGCCCATAGCGGCGGTATGACCATCTCCACAGCCACACTATATCTTCAGAACCTCGTGGGAAGAAAACCTCACAAGATGTATGTTTCCATAAGCGCCAGCCTTGGTCTTTGGTTCGTAAGGGCGGTTACTTGGGGCGAAAATTCAGCAGTCTCAACAAGCTATGCCAAGCTTCTACCAGACACGAACGACAGCGCACAAGGCGAAGTCTAAGCAGAGTCGTTCGCACGCTATTGATAAGGGCGCAACTATTGGAAGACACGAGCCTGCGAGAGAAAACCACAGGTCAGATACAACTACTGTTCCCCTCAAAACCCGTAGTTCACGCGATGGAAGTATCCCACGCAGCTTGCAAATATGAGTTTCGGCGAAACCCTCGATCTCACAGCTGTCGTTTTTATTATTTCTCTATAGTAATATACGATTATACGTAATACCAGTTGAAATTTGAATGTCACCCCCGTTTTTGCTGTGGCCGATCTAGTGGAAACCCCGATTATGGAGGGTAAAGTCGCTTGGGATCGGGGTGCTTGGTGGGCCCTGCCAGCGGCGAATTATATACCCACGCTCCGTTAGGAAGGTTTAGGTCCGGGTGAGGTCGGAGTGGGATCACGGTGCCAAGGGTCGGTAAAAAAAGCGTCGACTTGTTAAATCATCTGACAAGCTCGTGTCTATATGCAAATTTCCTGTCAAAATATCGTTTATATGGACGGTACGGGCGGCAAGTACCGGTAGTCCTCGGTAAACACTCGTGCGCTCGTATTTCGTGTATGAGCTTCGTGGTGGTGCGGCCACGGCTCCGCCCTCGGCGCTTTTTAATAAATACCCCTGCGTCGCCCATCAATTGATGCTGTGTTGTGTGTTTGGCGTGTGGTGTGGCGTCACTGGTAGTGGTGCTCATGTATATAAATAAGGTGTGGTGTATGGGCATGACGCGGTAGAGGGTAGGATATGTCTATTAATAGGGCACCCAGCACCCCACAGCTCGGGCCTATGGCCTCGGAGTTAAAAGACGGAGATCATGTGCCTGAAAACAACAACGCGCGAGGGGGTGGACGTCTGTAGCGGCTGCAGCGGCTACCGTATGATACAACCCGCAAGATAGCACACCACCTCTGGGATGATTTTCCGGGGCAATTTTCTCCAAAACAAAACACAAATGGTGGCTATGGAAAGAGCTCGCCATACGAAGACGCATCGTTCGGTGTTTCCACTCTCATTGTTGTCGAGAAAGGAGCCGCCTTGGATACATTCTATAGCCGGCGTCCCCGGTGGAATGACAGGTGACTCTCGTCCCTGTTAAAGTTAAGACCGTGGGTTCGAGCCCCCCCGAGTGCCGGTCGCCCCGGTGGTCTAACTGGTAGCCACGAAGCCTTTTGGGCCGGGTGTCGAGGGTTCGATTCTCCCCATGGAGGTTTTTATTCTCAAATGACACCGACTGTCGAGAGCGCATATTATAGCGTGGGTAAGCAAAATCCGACGAAAGTTGACGAGGGAAGAAAGTGCTGAAATCTTCTCGCGATAAAAACCAAGGCAAGAACCGTAGTGGGGGGGAGGGAGAGGAGCCTACTTTGTGACCCCGGATCTGAGTTACGACTAGGGAGGGAGAAAGACGGAAGTGCGAAGAAAATGAATGGGAGGGAAAAAAAAAAAAAAAAGGTGCATACTCGTGCTCGTAGGACCTTTTTCTCGCAAAAAAATATCTTGACTCCGTAGCAGAAAGCGCGAGAGCGTGAATTAGCAAAATTCGATGTACATCGACGAGCGTTGGGAAGGCTGAACCCTCTGCGCGATAAAAACCAAGGCAGGAACCGGGGTGGGGGGGAGGGAGAGGAGCCTACTTTGTGACCCCGGATCTGAGTTACGACTAGGGAGGGAGAAAGACGGAAGTGCGAAGAAAATGAATGGGAGGGAAAAAAAAAAAAAAAAGAAGTGCATACTCGTGCTCGTAGGAACTTTTTCTCGCAAAAAAATATCTTGACTACGTAGCGGAAAGCGCGAGAGCGTGAATTAGCAAAATTCGATGTAAATCGACGAGCGTTGGGAAGGCTGAACCCTCTGCGCGATAAAAAACAAGGCAAGGACCGTAGTGGGGGGAGGAGGGGGAGGAGCCTACTTTGTGACCCCGGATCTGAGTTACGTCTATTAATACTACAGTTGGGAGGGAGGGAGAGATACAGAATTGCGAGGATATTAAATAGGACGGGAAAATTAAATAAATAGCGTATCGCTCGTTGATTATTATTAGTACCTATTACGGGAGGCCATAGTATATAGAACCTGCGGTACACACTAAGACCTATATATTTACCTATTTTTACTAACAATATTTGGCCCTATTTACTGTGGTCCTTCGTCATAGGATGAAGTATAAAATGGGAAATATGGTGTGGCCCGCATATGGTTCCAGCGTTATGTACACGAAGGGACATTTCGAAAACTGCCCAAAACACCACTTCAGACACTATATAACCGAAACCCCAACTCCGCCCCTACCAATATGACCGTTGCCTCGAAAAAACCAGGCGCTTTTTTTCTGTTCCGAAAAATTGGTCGACCACACTATAAAAACCTTCACCGATTTCCATAGTTTATCCTAGATAATAATTCAGTGATAGGGTAAAGGCTATGTTGCTGCGAGAAAATTACCTTGGAAATTGGTCCGAGGGTGTGTGTGTTGTTTTACTATTAATAATATCAATAGCACACGGAAATCATGCCGTGCGCTCTGCATGTTGTGTGTGTTCTTCGTTTTTTCTATGATACCCGTCAACATCCAGCACATCCAGTGTCCGTGCCGATTTTCCATCCTAGAGAGATACGTACAAGCTCAGCGGCCACAAAACCAAGACACAGATACTACAACTACAACTGCTTCACATTGAAATGCAGTACGCAAGCAGAATAAATAATGTGTATAATTTGAGACTATTAATAGTATATACCAGGTACGTCATGTATTACCATGGTATGGTATACCGGCACTACTGCTGGACAACTACGAGTACCGATACTATAAGCCAAGGTATGTATGTACGATGGGTGCCAATGTGATGGTGATTAGCTAATAATGAGGATGTTCTCACATTGCACACTGCCTCATTTCCCTGAAACCCTGCCTGTGGTCACGAAACAGGCTGTGTCTAAGGGCTGTGATTTGTTTGGAGGTGTCATACATAGCCCATAGAGCTGAACCAAAAAATGCACATCGATGGGAGAAAACAAACAAGTACTGGTGCGAAATAAGGCGCACGCCAGTTCCAGTACGTAAGGGTACGAGTACGAGTAGTTGAGCGCCACACGTACAAGTATGCAAGAACACAGAAACAGGCGCTATATGAGAGTAGCTCGACGGAACTGACCCTGATACTGCTGCTGTACATACATGAGAGTCGGATGCAACTGCTCACTGCTGATGGTCGTGGCACAAGTCACAAGTACACCGCGAGTATCATATCTATCTACGTATCATACGTATTCATCCCAGGGATGTCGGTTACGGTAACTCAGTATATCAGAGGAATCGTAGCGTACGCGTAATAGCGCGAAATCGGCTTTTGGCCTTGCGTGCGGCTCACCTGTGTTGCACTGCCCACAAAGTGAGGAAAAAAGTACTTTCAGATAACGCCTGATTTGTGGAAAACGGGGTTGGGTCAACATCAGCCCCAAACAAGGCCCTGTTCACACACACCGTGCTCCCCACAGAAGCCTCCAAATGACACACCACACGCAGAGGAACTCAATCAAGTCATGGTACATGGTAGAGCCTGTTCGGTAGCTTGATGGTGCTTGATCCTCTTAAGAGTTGGATTAATTCAGTTTCCCGCAGATGGAAGCAGGTAGCAGCTTCGGTCGAAGCAATTACGCCGCCTGTTTAGACAATCTTCACGGCCGAGGTCGCGGTGGAAGGCGTGGACGAAATCGCCCAGAACTCTTCCTGTGCCCGTGTATATATGCAAGGAAGGTTTTCAGGGGCGGGAGATATCGGGATCGATCCTACAGACGGCGTAATCGGCCTCAGAAGTGTGCCTCAAAAATCAAAGAAACGTGTACAAAAACGCAGTCATTTATTTCCTGCTGTACACGAGTACTCGTATTCATATTTTTCGAGAAAAATATTCGTTTTGAGCTGTAAAAAACAACTTGTTTACAGTACAAGAAAAACGACCTGGAACCACATTTTCAAACTTCAGCGACGAGGTCGCGCACCGTAGAGGGCACGGAATCGGCTGCCACTTTGCCACACTGCTGTAGGTGCGTCAGGGAGTCTTTTGAGGGGCGGGAGATATTGGGCTCGACGATATTGATGGAGCTGTGGTGGATTGCAAATTTTCCCACAGGAAAAAATCAGGGGTGTTGTTGTGCCAGTTGTGGACTGCTGAAAGTAGATTTGGCCAAATCACGATTATTTTGTGGGCAGTGCAACACAGGTGGGCTGTTGCGGCAAAAAGCGAGGACATTTTTTTCGATTCCCCCCCGGGGATGGTTGAGAATCATCCCCGGGTTTCCACGTTTCTAAAAAATAGCCCAAAATATAAAATAGCTCAAACATATCTATTTATAGGTGCATGCATATGTTAAGCGCCGCGTGAGCGCGTCAGTATGGTGGACAACGCGACATGCACTGCAAATGAGTATTGCAGGTGCCACGATGCGTACATAATAATTTGTCAACATTTTTTTTGTAATTTCAGACGCCATCCGGCAATGTGCGTGTACCGTGAGTGCCAATACCGACTAAACAGGATGAAAGGGTGTCCTGCTGTGTGAGCTGTGGGTTGCTGCCGTACGCTGCTGCTGCTGCTGCTGCTGCTACTGCTGCAGCAGCTAGGCTGCTGCTGTGTGCTACTGAGCTGCAGCGTGCTGAGTAGAGATGGCTCTCGGCTTCAAAAATTGGAACCGGGACCAGTACCGCCTGGGGTGGGATTTGACCAGTACCGTCCCGGGTACCCGCGGTACTGGGTACCCCGGGCACCCGGGTACCCGGGGTTACATGTACATTTTTCTCCACTCTTGTGTTTGAGCGGCGTGAGCGGTCCTCAGGCGGGGTGGTGAGGCGTGGTGAGGCGGAAGGTGGGAGGGCAAGAATTAATTCCGTCTCTCTCGATGAATAAAAATGCGAAAGAAAGGAGGCTGTGCGTATTCTCTCCAGTACCGCGGGTACCCGGGTACCCGGGGTTACATGTACATTTTGCTAGACATTGGTCATTGGTCTAATCACTGTGCGTGTATGGCGTGTTGTGTGAAGGTAGGTAGGGTATGCTGTGCGCTGTGCGCCAGTGGTTGAGAGGCCCGTGTCCCGTCTATCGGGGGCTCCGTGGAGCGTAACTAACGGTTACCCGGGTTCCCGGGGTACCCAGTACCGCGGGTAATAAAAACGGAACCGGGACGGTTCCGGTACCGACGGTTCCGGGTACCCGCCTCCGGGTAACCGTTTCTCACGAAGCCGGGAGCCATCTCTAGTCTCTAGTGCTGAGCTGGTAGTTTCATGGGGTTTCCATTGATGCGCGGAAGCGTTCTGATACCGGGGAAGGGGATTAAAATAACGTGGAGATTAAAAAACGTGACACCTGTGTTGCAGTGCCCACATAAAAAAGTGTTATCAAATCTCTTGACAGAGATACTGGAACCACACCTACCCCGGTTGTTTTTCCTGTAGGACTTTTCGTAATTCTGCCCTAGCTCCGGACTTTCCCATTAATACATAATTTGGCAAGGCAAATATAAGACCCTTGGTACACTCCCGTCAGTGTGCCAAAGCGGCAGCAGATTCCGTGGCCTCCTTCGATGCGGATCTCGTCGTTGAAGTTTGAAAATGTAGTTCCAGTCGCTTTAACATGCGATTCCTTGTACTGTATTCAAGTGTTTTATTTTCTGCTGTAGAACGAGCACGAGCAATTCCTTGTGCTCGTTCTGTACTTGGCTACAGTACGAGAAACCACATGTTCGAGCGCCTGGAACCACATTTTCAAATTTCAACGACGAGTTCCGCATCGAAGGAGGCCACGGAATCTGCTGCCGCTTTGGCACACTGAAGGGAGTGTATGTACCAAGAAGCTTATATCTGCCGTGCCAAATTAGACCTAATTACGCGTATATAGTAACAGCCGTAACCGACATCCCTGATTAATACGTGAATACCCGTCGTCCGGTCGTATTGAATAGTACCATTACGGGGGACCTAGTAATAAATAGGACCTACGGTACACACAAAAAACTATATATTTATATTTACCTGTTTTTACTCAGGGTCGTTCTTATCGAGCAACTTTTTTCCAAAATTTCCAAATAAATTTTCCAAAAAAAATAGGAAAATCAAGAAAAAACAGGATTTATTTGGAAATTTGGAATTTTTACAGAGGGCAAAATATTTGGAAGGCTTCACATTCCAAAATTTGGAAATTTTGGAAAAAAGTTGCTCGATAAGAACGACCCTCAGAAAAGGTGGTCCTATTTACTACGAGTACCAGGTATGGTCCTCCGTAATAACGTAAAAACTGCTGTACGAGCTCTCAAGAGCCAAGAGCGACGATGCCAGTTGACGGGTCTACAATAGTTTAACCTCGTCAAGCCCTTTGTAGACTTACAATGGTATTGTACACGTTTTAGAGTCTGAATTCCTTGACGGCTGCCCGTCGAGCGCCAAATTTTGACCCGTCAAGGACTTTTTAGACTGTATGTACTAGTTTTAGTGTACGGAGTCCACGACGATTGCCGTCAAGGGGAAAAGAGTGCCGTCAACCCTAATATTCTCGGAAAGAAAACTCACGTGTCTCCGTAGTTGTGGTGCTGGGTGTCCGACGTCAAAATGCTCCGCGCTTGCCGGGTCAGATAGATGATGCGCAGGTCGACCCCCGCCCTCTCCGCCTCCTCCGCGACCACCTTAAAGTCCACGTACTGCAAGGTCTTGTCCGGCCCGTTGAAGTTGGGGTACGACATCATGCCAGCCTTAAACCTGCAGGCGCCAAAGCTCGCCATGATCGCCTTCCCCTCGGGGAGACCTTCCGGGTAGCGCGCCAAGGTCTGCATCTCCTGGCGAAGCTTCTCGCGCGAGGCCTTGTACGCGGAGACGCTCTTGGCGTTAGCCATGCTCGGGTACAGCACGTCCGCTAGGATGCACATCTTGGGGCAGGGCCCCAGCTCATTCTTGCACAGCTTGTCGAGGACGTCCGCGATGTAGTGATGGCCGGTCCCCTCGAGCCCCACGAGAAAGACCAGGCGCATCTTCGAGCTGAAGGCTCGCTTCTGGAGAGCGCCACCCTCAAACTGGGGCTCGAACACCCCCAGCCCTGCGCTTGCCAAGGGTGTCCCCTCTGTCAAGAACATGGCTGCATCCTGCAAAGCACCGTCGTGGTGTTCGGCAGCTCTACTCCCGGTGTTCCCACCAGGAATTTCCTGCTGCAACGACATCGGCTGCTCGTGCTGCTGCCGGGGCTCCCTCGAAAAAGGCCACTGGGAGAGTGGTCGCCGCAGCAGGAACACACAGAAGAAGCAGCTGAAAAGCGCAGCGGCTCCCAAGACCGCCAGTGCTGAGCATGTGGATTGAGAACGCATTCCCGTGCGACCTCGTACCTACCTATTGCCAAACAGGCCTGTGTCTGCCTCTGCCCCTGCTTCTGCCTCTGCCACTCTTGTCTGCGCCCTTGCCTCGTCTCCCTCCCCAGCTCACAGCAGTCTCCCTCCGATCTCCCACGCTAAGTCTTCGTATATATATGTCTCTGGCCCTCTTTCTATAAATTGTACTGCCAAGTGGCCCTGTCGGGCAGGAGTAACCCGTGCGCGGAAAGCCACGACAGGAGGCGAGGAGAGTGCACGGAATACCACTGCCTCGCAGCTCAAGCGGGGTGTCGATAAATCCACGATAGGCTGTAGTGCTACAGCAGTAGTCCTACTCTGCTCTCGAGGGAGGTATCGGAAGCAAGCACCCTACAGCAGTACGCAGACAGAAGCGCCGCAGCCTCATGTGATATGATTGGCCAAAATATCGAGAACCTTTTTGTGTATTTGCAGGTACTTTTGTGTATTTGTGTTGAAAATTAAAATTAAACGGGAAAAAAAAAAGCAAAAAAAAAAAAAAAACACCCATTTTGTTTTTTCAAAAATCGAGATCGTATCGATCATCAGTAGGCCCTGACCCATTTGGTGGGCATAGCGATTGACATAGTTGGCTCTATGTACCATAAGCAAAGCCATAAGCTGGAGTGAGCACGTGCCATTACGATTGTGGGCACAAGGGGTGGCAAAACAAGAGAAAATATGCCATAGGCAGCCTATGCCACCCCTATTTTTGGCGCTGGGTTCGTTGAAAGCCCGGGCTATAGATGCCCAGTCGGCATCGGGAACTTCGCTGAATACTTAAACAGCATTAAATACGTCGTCAGCTGTGAGTTCAACCGATTGAATAGTAGATACTCAACTTTCCGAGCTGCGTAGAATTTTTGTTCTATGTGTTATTTGTGGTATTGGTGTAGGCTTCGTGATGTTGTAAGGATGCTAGGTATAAGAGGACAGGGTATCCCTAGCCAGGTCAGCCTATGGAACGGGTACTCGTTGGTACTCACGTGTGTTGTTTGCGTAGAGATAGAAGAAGAGCAGGTTTATTCCGTTTTCGCGTGATGAACGACGAGAAGGCAGGTGAGATGGCTAAAAGCCATCGGGAACCATCCCTGGTTCCCACCTAAGATACCGCCTTCCAAGTACTACCAATACGATTATTATACCTGATGATACCAGGTATTTACCAGGCGTTTCCACATCATGCCAGCAGTACCATAACACTAGCCCACCCTGATGAGCCGTATATGCAGAAATATGAGAAATTCGTGGAAACCCCGATTCCACGAACTAACATTTGAATAGAGTTCGTGTGGGATTCGTGATGACCTGGGTTAAGCTCTGGTAGTTACTAACTTTAGATTATAGAATAAGAACGTTCACTACATGTTACGTGTTTATTCGCACAAATTGTTTGGTTTGGGGGGGAAATTAGAGATGTCATAGGTCGAATGAAGAAGGCAAATATGTGAGCGCTAAGTGTGTGTATGTAATGCAGGCCGGGGGGGGGGGGGGTTGTTTGCTTCTTCGGGGAATGAGCTGTTGTTTTTATTTTCAGCTGCTGTTGTGATGCTCAGGTTATATTTGATATGGCTCGAGGTGGCACCTAAATCATACCTGAGGGTTCCTTGGAGCCATGGCGTTCCCGAATTAAGGTATATTATTTGTTAGTAAGTTTTGGGTATTTTTTAATGAAGTGGATGGTGGTATGAGTTACAGATAACATGATTATATGTCACGTTTTGTTGGCTATATTATCCAATGTTGTGTTGTACGTATAATTTATATGTGCGATGAGTTTCTGTACGACTATGATACTCGTGTAAGATTCTCTCGTATAAACGGGAAGGGGGGGGGGGGGGGGGGGGTTAATTTTTGGGGGAAAAAAAGAAAAAAAAAAAAAATCCAGACACGTTGGTTGTGAGAATTTAGGAGTCATACGGGTATCGTGTTACTCTGTACTGACTGTACTCTGTTAGTGCAACTTACTCGTACTCCTTCAATCTATTTAAGTTGACTGTTCGTTACGTCGTACTGTATTCATGTTCGACCGTATTATACTCGTAACTCGTACTCTACTCGAACAAAAACGGCAAGCAACAACAACAGCAGTAACAGTACGTCAGTAGTCACTTCGAATTGACGACAACTCATATCTCGTACATCGTGATTGCGCCGCTCAAAAAAAAAAAAAGTTAAAACGACTGTCAGTCGCTTCTGTCCACCCTCGATGCGTCCGCCCCCCCGGGATCACCTCGCATCGATTCGACCCGGGTCGAGCTTTACTGACCTCTCGCCCAGTGAGCCCCGTGGTCCCCATCGCTGAAGCCCGGTGCTCACCGTGGCCCTCGTTCGCCCGCTCGAGCATTATGGTGTTCAAACCGCCTTGTGTCACTCTTGTGAAAATATTGGTTGGAAAAATAAGCACCGCTTGAATGTTATTTTACASAATTTAAAAGAACTTATAATTATGGACATACTGGGTTACGCACTACAGCAGCAGCAAGCAGACAAAGACCCTTCATGCTTCCCTCGTGTCTCGATGGACACGCCACGCCTAGCCACGAAAAAGCAACCGCGCTCCTTCCGTNAAAAAAAAAAAAAAAAAAAAAAAAAACCCCGAAGAAGGGCAAAAAGGATACGAAAAGAAAGGAAAATAAAAGAAGAGTACAAGGAAAGAAAAAAAAAAAACAGGAGAGAAAAAAAGAAAAGAAAAAAGGAAAGAAAAAAGGGAAGAAAAAAAGAAGAGAAAAAAAAAAAGAAAAGAAGCAAATTAAAAAAGAAAAAAAGGAAAAAAAAGGAAAAAAAGAAAAAAAAAAAAAATCCACACAACTGAGAAAGACGTGCATACGTACTCGTGCTCCTACTCGTACTCGACTCGTACTCGTAATATACTCGTACTCGTACTCCTACTCGACTCGTACTCCTACTCGACTCGTACTCGACTCGTACTCGTATTMTCCTCGTACTCGTACTCGTATTATACTCGACTCGTACTCCTACTCGAACAAAAACGGCAAGACAACAACAGCAGTACATACGTCGTAGACTTCGAATTGACACGACACTACGTATTCGTAGATCGTGATTCGCGCCGCTCAAAAAACAAAAAACAAAGTTAAAACGACTGTCATCGCTTCTGCCACCCTCGAGCGCTCCAGCCCACCCCGAGATCACCTCGCTCATCGATTCGATGCCCGGGTCGAGCTCTTACTCACCTCTCCCCAGTGAGCCCCGTGGCCGCGCATCGACGTGAAGCCTCGGTGCTCACCGTGGCCCTCGTTCGCCCGCTCGAGCATTATGGTGTTCAAACCGCCGCTGTCCTCTCTGTAAGAATATTTGGTGTGTCGAAAAATAAGCACCGCTTGAATAGTTACTTTTACAATTAAAAGACCTTATAATTTTGGACATACTGGGTCGCACACACAAGCAGCAAGACAGACAAAGCCCCTTCATGCTTCCCTCGTGTCTCGATGGACACGCCACGCCTAGCCACGAAAAAGGAGACCGCGCTCTTCCATCCCCCCCTCTACTGGCCAGAGCCCTTCCATACCCGCGATGGTGCCGGGCTCGCCCGCGCTGCCGTGCTCTCTGGGTACACGCACGAACCCAAAACCGAAAGAGGAAGAAGCCTCTCGCAACTAAAGTATATACGGAACAAAGAGATGACCAAGTAATGAAAGGAGGCGGTGTTCAAAGTGGGAGCTCTGAGAGGCCAGGGATGAGCAATCCCTGGGCGAGCTATTAGTAAGTAAGTCTATGTACAATCAGCGTCAGTATCATCTCATATGTACACTCTCTTCTCTTACGACGGCGACCAGGCGATCATCAAGGAACGATACACTACAAGAGTGCCAAATATGGCAAGCACAGGTACCTCGTAGACCATGGCGGTTGGGAGGAACGGTGTGCCCCTGCCCGGGGTCGTCACTATCATATTATACTTGTACTACTCTGTGTACCCTGTCACCTGTCACACGTCATCTAATTCGGGCTGCTGATGATTATTAGGCCCGGACCCATTTGGTGATTTTTATTTTTATTTCGTGCCCACTTTTCCGGAATGGCACGAGTCCAAACAAGCCAACTATGGCACCAGGGTTTGGCCCTTTTCCCACAGCTTTGGCTTAGGTTTTGGTAGCCATAAGCCACCTTTTTGAGGACCGTTCACGTTTTTTTGGTCGGTTTTGCGCAAAAGAGCGAATTATGGCACCAGGGTTTGGCCATATTTCCAGAGTGTGATTTCTTCGTGTTTTAGGGTGTATTTAAACACACAAGCGGGGAGTGCGAACATTAACCAACCGCTGAAATGCTGAATCGTATGTATACAAGTCAATCACTTTATAATAATTTTATTTAATACGAGTACGAGTCGAGTACGTGTACTAGTAGTCGAGTACGAGTACGAGTCGAGTACGAGTCGAGTACGAGTCGAGTACGAGTACGAGTACGAGTACGTACTATGTATCATACGTCTTTCTCAGTTTTGTGGATTTTTTTGTTTTGCATTCTTCACAACTTGGCGACCGTGCTGGTGTTGTGCGTTTTCTCTTTCATACAATAAAGTACACCAGGTATACTCGTACAAAGTAAGTACGAAGTACGTCGTACTCGTAATATTAATAATAGTGTTGTACTACCACCATACATACAGTACTACTCACGAAAAATGCACAACTCACACACCCACAGCAGACAGCGCAGCGCCATGCCGTGAGCCGTGTTGCTGTGCTTTCTCTTTCGAACGTACAGCTTTGTCGTCATGGAGCATGGAGCAATAATTGTGCACCCCGAGCATGTTTTGCATGCAATGCATGTCAAGTCCGCCGTTTCTTTGCTGCGCCATGAACCTCTTGGCATTTTCAAGTCGCGGTGCCTGCACTACATCATGGGGGCCTCTTCTGTACCCCTTTCCTTGCGCGAGCGTAGCGGGCGGCGTCAGCCGCCCGCGAAGCGGAGCCCTTGTACTTGGTACATACAGCAGCAGTTATTTTATATGGTACTTGTTGGTACTTTTTTTGTTGTGGTATGATGTGATGCTCGTATGCATACAAGCACACACACACACGGATCCACCCGGCGAGCATAATTAAATAAAATTATTATAAATACGTCAGCTGTGAGTTCAACCGATTGAATAGTAGATACTCAACTTTGCGAGCTGCGTAGAATTTGTTTGAGCATAATTATCAATTATTATGAAGATTCAAAGAAAGGTAAACAAAGCGATCGATATTTATACTCGTATACGCACCGGATACGTACGTACTCAACTCGTATATACGTACCGGTACTCGTCCACCAACAAGAAGAGTACTACTACTACTGCTGTTGTAGTACGTACGAGTAGCAGTATGCATTTATTTCACCTGTGAGTAAAAACGAACGAAGACCCCAACCCCAAGCGCTCTTCACGTTCAACATAAATAACGTAGATTCAGATACTGGCATGCAAATTGCTGTACCGTCAACATTCATACCCAAGATCCACATGTATGTACGATGCCGCTCGCGTACGTACCGCTTGGATCCAACTATTATTATTAATAACTGCAGACAGACAAAGCAGACAGGCACCGTTTGGATCCAACTGCACAGGCACCGATAGGATCCAGCTGCATACTAATAGATAGATACAACAACAGCTATTTTAGTAGTCGTAGCAGAGAAAATCCCCGCGCCCATTTCAATTATTAATAGCGTTTATACGAGTATAGTCTACGTGCAGCGCATCAGCGACCGCGACCCTCAACCAACAACCAACATGTAGTTGGGGTTTTGCTAGTGGTAAATATATGTGGCATGCTTAACCTGGGAGGGCGCCTGTTTTCCTTCCCATACTCAAATTCCATACTTAAACCGGTATAATAAGTCAGGATCCGTACGTATATATATATGGATGGGTGGATCTTGTAATACGTGCACAACGCTTGTGCTTGTTGAGCTGTGGACAACGGTACCGGTATTGCTATGACTCGCTTGGCTGCGTGTCGCAGCTCGCGCGGTTGGAAACGAAAATATACTACAGTACGACTACGAGTAAGGCTTCAGAACTTTAACAATCCAGCCCATATGATATGATATTTGCGGCGCGATATCGTACAGCCGGTTATCTATCTTCTTCTTCTGCTGCCCTGTTGCTGTGCGATGGATACGACGAACAGCTCGTCGATCACTGCAAGCTGTTGGCGCTTGCAATGCCGAGTCCTTCTTCTGACCCTCGCTGTTGCGGCCAACGGGCTGCTGGTTGAGGCACTCAAGACCGTCCTGGATCCTAACGGGTTGCCGTTGCTTCAGCCAGCTCGAACTTCTTCGGCAGGAGGACCACATGACGATGGCAGCTGCAAAGATACGACGACGACTCGAGGGTGGGGAGGACTCCGCCGAGTCGACTTGATTTACCTCGTGAGGAAAAGGCTGATCTGTCTTTTTAGAACTGCAGTCCCGTTTACGGGACAAACTACTCTAATTCTAAGTAATTTGTCCCCAAAACGGGACTCCAGTCCTATAAGGGTTAAGTACGAAGTACGCAATGGTACCAGTGATCCAGGAGAGGAGCCGAAAAGCTGAACAGCGGCTCCGCTAGGATACTGCTGTCATATGATACAGACTCTGAAGTTGTCGGAGGCATGTACCAGATAAGCACTTACTTATTTGTATTATACTGTGACGCACAGTGCCAAGCACGCAATTGGTTCGGAGGCTGTGTAATATGCGTATTATGTTGACCACAAGATATTTCAGTAGTATCATGCATACATGGCAAATGGCATGCTCACAAGGCTCACACTCAAAACGCAATACGCGCTCTGCCTTCTCGCGTGAATAACAGGGCAGCTTTGCAGTGCAACAGTCGTCCACTGTGATCAAGCGGCAGCCATCATTAGCTCCCAGGTAACGACGATAAGTGAAGTTTGTATTAGCCTGTACCACGAGAAGAAGAGTAGGAGATACAGTACAGGACACCTGATAAGAAACAGGCTAATAAGAAAGCCAGGCTGACATTTAGAGGAAAATAAGAAATTCGGGAGTCGTTGTCTTGAAATTAGTGTAGAAAGCACCCTCTCAAATAAGAAATCCAGCCTGGACCAGATTTCCTGTTTCTTATTAGGTGTCCTGTACTGTATGTGTTACACCAATACCAAACACGCACCACAGGTGGCTAAAACCTTGTTGTCAGAGATGATACCACGCAAACCACACAGGAGGTTAGCCGCACCTACAGTAGTTGTCACCTGCTGCACCGCTGACATATATACGGGCAGTGTTATTGCATCAAAACCTGGGTCGTATCATTATCATCATCGGCTGACCCTGGAAGGGGCAGCTTCACACTCCAGAACGGCGCAGGCGAGGGGCAGTTCATGTTTACGGAGAGTATGCGTTTGGCGCCTGAAAGCCGACCCTCCGACCCAAACCCTGACCATAACCCTATGTCAGTGGTCCGTGCTTGGATGCTGTGCTCGGTAAGACTCTAGGTTGACTCGGCCGGCTTGGGTTCTGTGCTGGGAAATACTCTAGGTTGATTCGGCCGGCTCGGGATGCTGTCGCTGGGAAACACTCTAGGTTGACTGAGCCACATATATTACACCCTTAGCCAATCAGAGTGCCTAAATAGCTACCTCAGGAAGATTCGCTATCAAGGTTCGTCCACTACTGGCGCAGGCATACATACTAAACAATGACTCGACACAGAATACGAAACCCCAGAACATGTGAAACTCCCAGATACCCACAAACCCGTATGGAGCCACCGCATACCACGAAAGAGCCAGATTGTGTCTGTTCAGCTTATAATTGTGCGGGGACTGCAGTAAAAACAGGTACCAACAGCCTGCACACACCTGTGGTGGGTGCACTCTGACCCTAACCCTAGGGGACAGAGCTTTGGCACGGAGCGTGTACAAATAAAATGCGCCCAAAAACACTAACGCCTGGCCAACATACCCCCCCCCCCACGCCGGTCATACGACTACGGCAACGCATGAAATTGAAGTACCCCCCTATAAATATATGTATATTAATAGGTTGGGTTGGCGTCGGTTGGCAACGACGCTGTAAAACACGCCACTCGCTGCGTGAGCTAGACAACCAGGGTGCCGTTTTTTTTTTTTTGGCGGTCACCAAAGCTGGCGGTCGAGTAGATCATGTGTGCGGGGTGGAGAACCTTAGCTCCGCACAAGGGGAATGGTCGTATCACATACAGTAGTGTTAATATGGTAAGGCATCCGCGAGGCAGTTACATAGTAAAACCCATTGCTGTCTCCGGAAGTGGCCACACCAGAAATTAAATAACTCATTGAAGCTGTCGTCCATATGCAAGTCCGCCTCAGAGGCGGTTCTTAGCAGGATGCAGCTCACCCTCCATGCGACTCGCCCAATACCTCACGGCGCTTCGCGCTTGGTGCAAGCAATGTCTGCCTGGTTGGTGAAAACCCAACGTGCTCCGTCCCGGCATTGTAGGGATGCGAGGGTCTATGGTCATATGACTACGGCCGTGCACAACATGAGTACACCCCCCCCCCCCCACCCTATAAGTATTTTATATATTTATAGGTTGGGTTGGCGTCGGTTGGCAACGACGCTGTAAAACACGCGCCTCTCACTGCGTGAGCTCGACAACCAGGGTACCGTTTTTTTGTTGTTGTTTTTTTGGCGGTCACCCATGCTGGCGGTCTTGTTAGATCATTTGTGCGGGGTTGATAACCTCATCTCCGCACAAGGGGAATGATCGTATCACGTATGAAACGTAAAAGTAAGTCTCAATGAGAGTAATATGTTGAACTAGGGAATAAGTGGCCCTCCCGCCCCCACGGCGGTAGGGCCAGATTGAAGCAAGTAGTAATGGAGATGATAGAGGGTCGAAATAAATATAATAGGAATAAATAGGAAACAATTTGACGGCGAAGGTTAATAGGAGTACAAATAATGGTGAAGAAAATAGAAACGATAGGGACATAAACACAACCAAAGATACAAGAGCTGCCAAACAGTTAGACTTTGCGCATAGGTTTCCTTTGTTTCCGTGGTTTTCTGCTTTCGGGAATGTTATGAGTGGTCAACGCTGNCAGCGTTGACCACTCATAACATTCCCGAAAGCAGAAAACCACGGAAACAAAGGAAACCTATGCGCAAAGTCTAACTGTTTGGCAGCTCTTGTATCTTTGGTTGTGTTTATGTCCCTATCGTTTCTATTTTCTTCACCATTATTTGTACTCCTATTAACCTTCGCCGTCAATTTGTTTCCTATTTATTCCTATTATATTTATTTCGACCCTCTATCATCTCCATTACTACTTGCTTCAATCTGGCCCTACCGCCGTGGGGGCGGGAGGGCCACTTATTCCCAAGCTTCAACATATTATCTCATTGAAGACTTACTTTTACGTTTCATACGTGATACGATCATTCCCCTTGTGCGGAGATGAGGTTATCAACCCCGCACAAATGATCTAACAAGACCGCCAGCATGGGTGACCGCCAAAAAAACAACAACAAAAAAACGGTACCCTGGTTGTCGAGCTCACGCAGTGAGAGGCGCGTGTTTTACAGCGTCGTTGCCAACCGACGCCAACCCAACCTATAAATATATAAAATACTTATAGGGTGGGCAGCGTTGACCACTCATAACATTCCCGAAAGCAGAAAACCACGGAAACAAAGGAAACCTATGCGCAAAGTCTAACTGTTTGGCAGCTCTTGTATCTTTGGTTGTGTTTATGTCCCTATCGTTTCTATTTTCTTCACCATTATTTGTACTCCTATTAACCTTCGCCGTCAATTTGTTTCCTATTTATTCCTATTATATTTATTTCGACCCTCTATCATCTCCATTACTACTTGCTTCAATTGAGTATCCTAATTTCGCCGTGGCGGAGCCACTTTCCCAGAGCACATGTCATACTATTATCTGCATTGGGGCCTTACCATTTACATCATACGTGATACGACATTCCCCTTGTGCGGAGCATAGGTTTCAACCCCGCACAAATGATCTACTCGACCGCCAGCTTGGGTGACCGCCAAAAAAACAAAAAAAAAAACGGTACCCTGGTTGTCTAGCTCACGCAGGAGGGCGCGTGTTTTACAGCGTCGTTGCCAACCGACGCCAACCCAACCTATAAATATATAAATCTTATAGGGTGGGATGACCCCCCCCCCCCCCCCCCCCGCTCACGCCCGGGCGGGCCGAAACAAAAAAAAAGAACATATTGACATGCAAAAGCTTTCACAGGCACAAATGTGGTGCACTGCCCGTTCAAACATGCACACCGAAGTCTATCTGCACGTTTCCAAGCACAGATTTCATCTGAGATGAAGTATTCGGCCCTCCAACGGTTGAAAGAGAATATTCGCAGTCGTGCTCCACATATATCGTACAGCGTTTGTGGGGGAGGGGGTGAGTGTTAACCATCCCCTACTCAGCGTATTGATTGATGTTAGTGTGGCTTACCCTCCCCCCCGCCCCCACCTGGGGGCCAAATCTAAGAAAAACGGAGTGTTGGTCATGCAGTTTTTTTTCTCGGCGGTTTTGGTGCGTTGGGCGTAACAGTAAAAGGACGTCTTCTTCCCTTGCTACGCTTGACTTGACCGCTTTTGTTTTTCGTTGCGTTGTTTCCGAAGATCTACAGCCGACGTCCACCACCAAGAAGATCTAGCGGAGGCGTTTCAGGGGACGGGTGACAGCAAAAGCGATGGTGGCAAGGCGGCACCTCTACTTTTGCTCGGCGAACACGTGTGCGCCCTCTCCGTGGAAACAGAAGCGAAGCAGCTCGAAAGCGCGGGAGGGTTTACGCTACGAGATCCTTACGCGTGGGAGTCTGATCTGGACGTTACGGGCTTTGTGTTGCCGCGGTGGATGTGGGACGCCGTGGGTGGTGAGACGGTGAGCTGAACCGTTGGGATAGCGCATAAAGGGTATGCAGCAAACGATGTGTCTGTCGTAGGGCCGGGACGTAGAGACCATGGTACTGCCCGTCAACGTGAAGCCCTCTTGGCAGTACAGGTGGCCGCCGCTCCCGCCCCCCCCCTGCGCAATGTCGTCAGAAAAATCTCCTTGTGGGGACATTGAACCATGAAGCACACCTTTAGGCGTACCGAGTTGAGATGTTGTCGTCACCACCCTGTGGGGTTTGGCATAGACACTGTTGCATGTCTCCGCAAGAGTTACTTTACGCCCACACAAGGAGGGGGGGGGTCCCGGCCACCGTTGATGCTAGAGATCCGTCGGCTGCACGGTAGTTTTGTTTCTGATGGGGAACTTTGTCTAAAGAGGCGTTCGGTGTTTTTGATTTTTATTTCTTGGTGGGACTCGCGACGCGCCAGTTTCGCTCATCGTTAGCTTGGCATGGACACAGACCGCTCTAGGCGGAAATGTAAGGGCCGTTTCGTATTCGTATTTGTACCCCAGCGTTCCGTCCATTTCCGCTCAAAATGGTATTATTCTCGTGTACGCGCTGAGCTTACAGTGCCCGTTAAGATACAAAAAAAAGAACAGAAGACAAAACTATAATTTTGAACGCGCTCTCTCTCTCGCTCTCTCTACACATTATTTCGGACTTATCTAAACCTCTCGCGCCGTGTGTGTGCAACGCCGACCTACCGACAAAAACAAAAACACTTGAAACTGCAGGGGGGCGGTGCGCTGCTGATCCACCCCAACATTTCATCAACGGAAGAGCAAGGCGCGGCACCCGGGCGTGAAGCAAGGGGACCCTCCCGAGCACACGCGGTGAATTTCTCTGAACCGTTTGTGCAACTCGCGTTGTGGGGGGACGGAGAGTTCCACCCTCTTTTGAGAGCGACGTCGTCAGGTCTGTCGCTTGAAGGAGGGCCTGGAGGGGTCGAAAAGGAGGGGCGTAATCGTAAGGCGATCAGCACGGAAGAAGGAGATCTAGAAATATCTCCGGCAGCCGGTGAGGAGCAGCATACTTGAGCCGTTTCTGTTGCGTGATGCTCACCCTACTCACCCCCTCCCCCGTGCGAGCCATTTCATGACGAATATAAACCGTGTGGTGAGGTATTGGAGGGTGAGGCGCACCGTTTCCGAAAACACGTCAGTAGATGTCGAATAGTATCGCGGGACTGAATCGTACCCTATCTTCCTCCTCCTCCTGCTGCAAAATGAGAACACGTCTCCGCCCTCTGTTCAATGCAAGTTTTCCTACCGTGCAGTGCCCGTGGTACAACAACAACACCGACAACCGACGCCGAGCCCAGATTCACCCTGCGAACCTTCAGTAGCAATAGTAATGGCCCGAACACGCGCCCCCACAATGCACACATGGGCAATGTCGGACTTTTGTTCGGCCCAAGGCCTGCTTCGGTAGCACCAGTAGTAGTAGCAGTAGCGGTAGTACTGCAGTAGTGGTGGTGGTGGTAGTAGCAGTAGTAGCAGCAACAGTAGTAGTAGTAGTAGTAGCAGCAGCAGCAGTAGCAGTAGTTAGTTGTAATGCCTGAACACGTACCCCCACAACGAACGTAAACAACGCTGACATTTTATTTTGTCCCCAGGTCTGCTTTCAGCGGCAGCAGTATGAAATAATGATCCGTGAACACGCAGCCCAACGAAACGAACGTAAGCACAACGTCGACCTTTTTTTGGTTGCCCCAGGCCTGCGCCTGCTTTCGGGGACCGAACAAGGCAGCGACGTGCGGATAGGGACAAGAGGCAAACGTGGGGGGGTCTTTCTTAACTCCGACGTGCTGCATTGGACGTCCAGCTCGAGCTTTGCCAACTCTTCAGGGACCTCCGTAGCAGACGAAAGCTCCTCGACCGCTTTGGGGTTAGACCTGCCGGCGCGTAACGGACGGGAGGGGGAGGGGGGGGCTGTCGGAGAGGGGGCGCGACAAGGAACGGCAGCAGATCACAAGGAGGCCTCTTTCAGAATAGACGAGGACACGTTGGAGGCGAGAGGGCTGGCCGCTGTGAAGCTCAGCGCTGGACGCTCGTTCGATTTGAACGTTGTCGGATGGCCTGAGGGAACAGGGGCGGGCGAGCCGAACGGGGGTGCTTTGAGAGGCGACTTGGAGTCTGTAAACGCCAGCGCTGGAGTCGTGAACGTGCAGGTGAACACACGTTCGTGTCGATGGGACATAGCGTACCAAGGGAGCGGAGGTCGTTAAAGGTCGTACCAGGTATATACAGATGAGGCAGCGGAATGAATGGCACAGTAAAACGTGGTTGGGTGTGTTCGGCAGTATGTTGGGTGACAAGTGTCGATGGGACGTAGCATGCCAAGTGAAAGAGGACTGTTCAAGGTCTGTTTTTGTTTCCATCCCATTTATTATCTTCGCCCGTCCTTTCTCTTTCCTTCCTATTACTAGTCGTAACTCAGATCCCGGGTCACAAAGTGGGCTCTTCTCCCCTCTCCCCCACCACGGTTCGTGCCTTGCATTTTTATCGCGAGAAGACTTCAGCCCTTTCTTCCCCTTGTCGTCACGCATCGAATTGCGCCTGCCCACGCTACAAAGCGTTCTCAGCAGTTGATTCCGTCAATTATTTATTTTTGCAAATAAACTCAAAAGTCCGACCCGCGTGAGATTTGAACCCCGGAAACCAACTCTTATTATCATTCGAGGATACCACGAGACCATCGGGGGCTTCTTTCAATTGAAGAAAACAAACAAAACGATTGTGTATCTGCGTTCGTGCGCCTTTACCGTGTAGAGCCTTGCCTGTGCTTTCAGCTTGCACAAAGCCACCGCCCGCCGGCATCCCCCCCCCCCCCGTCTATCCCACCCAGGCATTGGACCGAGTACTCGTTTCCGGGGCTAACCGGGCGAGGGTGACGTCTGCGACAGGAGACGTGTGTCTCGACGCTAGCTACGGAACCTCTTATCTTCGTCTCTCGGGTACCGCTATTCAAGGTGCAGCTCCAACGATAACATTCAGCGCGCGGGCTGTACCGGAATCGGGAACGCGAGCCGCTGATGGAGCACTGGACACCAAAACTGGGCTTAATGAAGAGGAGGACCCCCGCGTATTGGGCATCGTTGAGGGTGCTGCGGGCGGATACCTAAACGTGACGGGAAAATCAGCTGTCATCGGAGGGCCTGGAGACGCCTCGGTTGAGGCAGGACAAGAGGTATTGGCATCGTATATGTTACGGGGGACCATAATAATCAGGAACTATCATCAACATACACAAAAAACTATGAATTCCAGTATTTTTACGAAGCATATTTGGTCCTGATTACTCTGTTCCCTCGTTTTAGGAAACGTTTCAGGGTAACGAAACGTTTGCGCTCCTTGAGACAGACGACGAGATACTCCATTGAATTTCACTCCCGAAGAGTTATTGGAGTCCGTCCTGTAACCACGGACTATATTGGTTTGGTGATAGGTAAATGCGAGAACAGCAATAATAGAGCACACATTGTCAGTAGCGACATGTTTCGCTCCTTAGTACTTTGTTGACGCTTCTGTACAGTACCGTAGTGACAGTACCGCGTCACCTAATGTAAATATAACGTAAAGCGTGGTCTGCTTTACACGCCTGGCAATTCAACCTCGGCGGTTGTCCCTCGAGAAAATTATATAAGCCTGGCGCTTGTTCCACTACACTGATCCTGGACGTTTTACAGACCCCCCCCCCCCTGGCCTAGACGAAATTCCCCGACCTAGCAGTCTCACCCGTATGTCTGAGCACCAACAGGGTCAACACCTCGTCTAAAATAGTGTTATCGTAGTCTGTACGGAATGGTTGCGATTCGAACATCGGCAGTAAACTGCACCTAAGGGCAACTGTCTTCTTCCCTCTTACATTTAATCTGATGCTGTACCCTGTACCCCCCCTGCCCCAGGACCCAAATGTTAGAGGTGTCTTTATCAGGAGTAAGAACGGTGCTCCGTCTCGAAATGGATGCTTGGTCAATGGTCAAATAAATAAGGCAAGTAACAAGTGAGTACGCCCTCAATGGTCATATGACTACGGTCATGCATGGAAATGACGTACACCCCCCCCGGCCCCACCCGCTCCCGTTATGTTTTGTGCAGGTACGCCTTCGCGCCAATACATCTCTTCTCCGCGTCTCCATGGAAACAGTCGCCATACAATCGCCCACCGTCCTACTACAATCGCCGCCACTTCGGGAGTCAGCCCCGACAATCGAGGGGCGTCCTCCCCCTGGGAAACAACCATCCTCACCCAGCACTGCACATGGAGTCGGGGCGCTCCTGAGCTTAACTGGCGGGGTTCTTGCCATGAACGCCTCCGCGTCCATCGGATGGGAAACCCCCGGGGCATTCGCTCGCTTCGTTGGGCGCCGCGATAGCCGCAGTCACGAAGGTGTCCCCGCGAGCGGGAGCGTCGGGATGTTCGTAGCTGATGCCGACGTAGTCGAAGTCAGAGCCAGGTCGCCTGCGGGAGTGATAATTACTGCAGATGGAGAAGGGGCGGGAGGCATGGCAGGTGATGCCGAGACGGCGGGAGCGGGAAAAAACGCACAGACGTCAACCACTGGCGCCCGACTCGAGGTGAGTAATGTCAGCCTGTTACATACCTATCCGAACGCCGTATGTACCTGACATGTACTACAATACCGTATCGTGCTGTATGGTAACTCGGATCAAAAACAAAGTCTGTGGTGGGTGGAACGGCAGGACCAGCCGGACAGAGAAGTCGGGCGCGTGTAGACATCGTGCCCGTTACGCCGTTGTACACACGAAACAAACTCAAGGAACATACTCAAGAGATAATTTATGGCCGTTTCTGCCACGAATATGTCGTCGTTGGATGGTTTTCCACATCGACCGCCTATATATATAACACACAGGTTTCCGCGGAAGGGGTGTCCATGGAAGGAATTTCAACCAGTGTTGCTGCCTCTCGGCTCCTCACGCTCCGGGCCGGGGGCGAAGAGGGGTCAACGGATGAGAAGGGAAGCCCACGGGAGCTGAAGGGAGAACATGGCCACACGGGGTCCACATCACAGCCGGAAGGGAGGGGGGTGTCAACTATTGAGCTGGGCGACGGCGGTATCAAGGTAAGGCTCTTTGTGAAAGTTCGCAGATATTCATGGCGCCTTATTCCACAACGCTGTGGGGAGTGTTCTAGTTTAGGATACTCTACCTCGTGGTCGTAAGCGTGTGCGGGAGAAATATGTGTCTCGAGCAATACTCGACTCATCGCGAATCTCTTTCGTTTTTTATTCAATTCTACGCGATCGCGCCACCCGCGGCTCGTACATAGATGGAGCGCAGCCACTTTCATTGTCTTTGTTTCCCTGCCATGCATGCGGCTCGCTCGAGTTACAGTACGTATCGACATGCTGGTACGATGATATCAACAACCTCAAGTCCTCACCTTCTTCACAGCAGTCCCTCTCGCTCGCACCTTTGTTTTTTGCCACCACCGTACCTTGCGGGGTTCAAGGTCGTCGCACCTTCTTCGCAGTCTGTTTCCCTTCGCGCCGGAGCTGGCATCGTTCTCGAAGCGCCCCAGTTGGCCATATCGCATAGTCTCGGGGGGGGAAGCCTGAGCGAAGAAGGACCCGGTGATGGCAGACGCCACAAGACCAGCGATGGCAAGGTCGGTGGCGGCGATGACGTCCGTGGTGGTGGTGGCGGCGGCGGCGGCGGCGGGCTATGGTCAGATGGCACAAGCTTAACAGGAAGGGCTGACCGAAGAGTCCTGCTGCACGCGGGACGGTCGGATGGCGGGTGAGCGTACATACAGCACACGACTTTGCTACACCCTTCAAGAACTGTCGGAGTCGCTAAGGATATCTAAGGGATTCTTCAAAAAGCGTTTTGAATTTTGATGACTTGTTGAATTCCATAGCTTCATATTTTGTTCTTCTCATATGCGAGATATGTATCCTGCATGAGGCCATATAAAACCCCGTTATACGCTCTAATCGAAGTATCGCACATAGCTTGCAAATATGAGTTTCGATGATATCCTCGATCTCGCAGCTGTTATTTTTTTTTTTTACATATGTATATATGTGGAGCAACAGATAACGAGGCGTGCTGGGATAGGGGTAGCACATTTCGGCCAATATATTTAGGACTGACGGGGCGGGCTCCTATACTGAAAAAATACCCAATGCAATAATGTCACTGGGAATACAGAGAACGCTTTTTTTCCAGGATTGCTCGTGATATTCCTTAGGCCACACGGAGGGATTGTTCGTCGGGATTTGGCTTCATTTTGTCTCGATCATAATCAGTTTTTTTTTGTGGGTGAGAGGTATTAAGCTCCTCCAGGGAGGAACCTGAAAAAAAAAAAAAATGGCAACCCTACCGTTAGCATGCGTTTAACAAGCAGGACCAATAGCCTGGAGTTATCGAGGGGGAACGAAAATATCGGAAAACTCTGTGCTTTTTTACCATTGTTTAGTGTATTGTCTGTGGTTTTGGAAAATCAACCGATAAGCTGGCTAAAGGGTGTCACAGTCCGGCGCTGGGTTCATTCTTGTGTCCGATATTTTCCCCCATGGCTTCTCCAGCGAACAATTAGGTCATTTTGGAAAATCAATCAACTCGAATCAGGTTCTGTCCCCAACCAATTTCCCCCGTGTTCCCCTCTCACACCCCTCCGA
The DNA here is from genome assembly GCA_008828725.1 of Saccharina japonica. Classification (NCBI taxonomy): domain Eukaryota; class Phaeophyceae; order Laminariales; family Laminariaceae; genus Saccharina; species Saccharina japonica. The sequence continues at coordinate 253,864 of MEHQ01002261.1, read as the reverse complement.
CTGACCTTCACATCGCTGTGTCGATTACTGAAAAAATAGAAATACCGACGGGGATAAGACCGGGAATAGCCGAAGCCATATTTCCATAGAGGAAGACCGGATTCGCGTGTGCGTCGGCGGAGCGAGAGAGCTAGCGCTAGCAGCGCCTAGAGTGGAGTCAACAGCGAGCGCGACGGGAGACAGCCGGGGTGATGCGGCTTTCGTCGGAAAGGGTCTCTCCTTAGAGGTGGTGGGCACGGCCAGTTTATCGTCGACGGAGGTGCGACGCTAAAACGAGGCGAACACCCACCCAAAAAAAGTGTTCGCGCGGGCTTATAGGTCTTGTCAAATACCTCCTTTGCGTGCACGAGTACGGGGCGATGACCGACCATACTGCAGCGGTACAGCTCTAGCCTTCAGCGACTCGCGGTGGATGCTGTGATGTCAGACAGAGTTGCGTGTTCCGAAAGGCACAGCACGTGGGCCTTGTACGGTGGGAGGTTTCAAGCACTACCGCATCGTAACGAAGAAATAGCATTCGTTTCAAAAGTGGTCGCACATTTTGTTTTCCAAAAAGCTGTTCCCGTATTGAAAACAAGGGCTTCGTTATACTCGCAAGCGGGGGGTGTGTGAACAACGACCTGTTGTAGCATACAAAAAAGAGGGGACGCGGTGGGCAACCCTTGCACAGCGTTATCAAACATCTCCCGGTATCCGAGCAACGTTAACCACTATGCACCACTCGAGGGGAAACCCAATGACCCCGTCGCGCCTCCTTCAACCGATCCCTTAACCAGGACCTGGAACTTCGGGCGCAGGAAGTGCTGGTGTCCTCGTCCAACCAGACCATCGTGTACTCTCCGGGCGGGTTACTTTTGACGGGCTCGCCCGCCCTCGGCAGTGCTACAGCTGACATTTCAAAGTTGGAGGCTGCTCGGGCCGGGCTCAGGAAACAAGAGGGCCACATCCTCTTAGCACCGGGGGTGGGAGCGGGAGTGGCGATCGGCCCGGCTTTCTCATCACGAGATCTGTTGGCGCCAATAGGTCGGTCCCGAAGGGGGGGGGGGGGTTGCACTCATGTCACGCATGGCCGTAGTTGTATGACCATAGACTATTGCATCCCTACAATGCCGAGACGGAGCATCTCCGGTTTTCACCAACCGGGCAGACCATTTCTTGCACCAAGCCTCCGGGAGAGAGGGTATACTTATGCCATGCATAGCCGTAGCTGTAGGATCATAGACCCTCGCATCCCGACAATGCCGGAACGGAGCAGGTTTGGTTTTCACCGACCCCGTTGATGTTTTCGTAGCTCACTTCAGATCTAGTCAACGCACGCGTGTGTGATATGTTTTGTCTTGACATCGGCACCAGGAGAGAGGGTAAGACGCGAGCACCCACAAAATAGGCAGTTTATAGACTGCACGGTAGAGCGAGGCGCCCATGCCAAGCAGGCCACACCCGTGAATGCTGCCGTAGGTGTCACACGCGAGTCACCGTTCCATGGTCCTTCTCTCTCTCTCCAGACGCACTCCTTGCCCAATCATCTCATCCTGCTATAATAGACACCACCGGGTTCTCTCCTCCACGCCTCCCGTACAGGTTCTGTACCGAGCTTGCTCTACGTGACCAACGCTACCCACCCCGCGAGCCAACGCCTTCGACCGTCTCCGGACGCCCATATAGCCGTGGAGTCCTCCAGCAACTCAGCCGTCGCAGTGCTGTCGCCCCGGGGGGCGGAGTCGGCCGTACGTTTCGGGTGTGCTGGACTGCCTTACAGTGGTGGGCTGGCCGTCAGGCACCACCTGGATGCGCATGGTGAGCAGAGCGAAACTTGGGGGCCAGGGCTACGATCGCGATAGGACGGTACCCCCCCCCCCCAATTTCCGCTACGTGTGGAGTTTGGGTCGCCACCACGAATGGGGGTTTATACCTCATGAAAAGGCGTTTTTGTTTTGTATATGTGTTTTTGCCCCCCCAACTGGTTGCGACAAGAAAAAATTAACGTCGGTGCCTATCGTGTGCGTCGTGGGTGAAAATGAATTATTGTCTTTGAACTACGGTAGTATGGTATGTACACGAATAGGCATCGTATTGGCTCGAGGTATGCGCCAAGTGCCCTGAGTGGCTGTAACGAACGAATACCCAATCGTTTACGGAGCCCGTATAGATCATGCCCGACTGCACAGCCAGTACCACTCACAGAGCTGGTATATACCCTAAGACGACGGCATGAATGGGTATATATGGGTTAAAGATCATGCCCGACTACACAGCCAGTGCCACTCACAGAGCTTATGAATACCCTTGGTAAGACAACGGCATGTATGGGTGAATACCTGGTGATGGGTTATCGCGAAAAAAAATGGAAACATGGAAGACTCCAAAGAAACAAGGTAGCCACTCGCAAGAGCGTCTCTTTCAGAGCTTATAAATACCCTTGGTAAGACAACGACATGTATGGATAAATACCTGGTTATGGGTTATCGCGAATTTCGTTTTGGAAACATGGAAGACTCCAAAGAAACAAGGTAGCAACTAGCAAGAGCGTCTCTTTCAGCCACTGACGAAAGAAGCCCTAAACGCGACTCACCGACCGACCGTGCGCAATCCTTGGTCTGGGGAGCGCTTTAGAGTGTCTGAAAATCTTCTGAGGTGCACAAACAAAATCGTCTGCGTGTTTGTTGAGGGAAAGGGTGCGTTACCCGACTTCCCCTTATTTTTACGCAATCGATCCGGGGCGATAGAAAAAAAAAAAAGGGGGGGGGGGGCTCATTGAACGCTGACATGGGGGTGACACGCTGTAGAACTTAGGCACCGCCTTCCATGTCCTCGGACAACTCTTAACACGGACAAGCACTGTGGCAATCTACGATGTCATAAGGAGAAGGAGGACGGTAGCGTTGTGCTGTCAGTCGACTTGCGGGGCTGAAACTAACCGACCCACCCGCTTGATCAGCTGGCGTTGACACAATCTACACCTTGGAAAAGAGAAAAATCATTTGGGTGCCCTGGGCGTCCCTCATAGATTTGGGTGCCCCATGGCTTGACACGAGGTGGTCTCTCGTGCTTTCTCACTTGTTTTTTTTTTTTTGTTTTTAGTAGCGAATGACACCCCTACTCTCGTTCCGGCCTTGTTTGATCCGCCCCTCTTGTCAAGCTGGCGATACCCTCTTACTGGAGCTGGCCTCCAGCCCCGGCCGCATCATAGGCGACGCTTCGGGTAGGTGGGGCGTAGGAGCTGTCCCAGGATCAGCGGGGCTTGTGGCGACACTGCACGTCTTCGCACTGCCGAAGCTAGCCGAATCTTCCAGGTGAGACAAAAGAGCAGTGCCGGGGTTGGGGGTGGGGGGGGGCTCGATATTCATGCATGACCGTACTCGTATGACCATAGACCCTCGCATCCCTACAACGCCGGGACGGAGCATGTCGGGTTTTCACCGACCAGGGAGGCATTGCTAGGGTAACACCCCGACGTTAAAATTTCGGAATAGTCATGAGGCATGCAGGGCGTTAATTCTTGTAAGGCTGTACTCCCGTTGTGGGAACTAAACACTTGGAATTAGATGGAAATATTTGTTTCTTCACAGTAGTGCAGTAGTAAGAGGGTTAGGGTTATAAATATAGTTGTCAACACAGCACCGGGACCGATAAGGCGTCTCAGACCATAATAATAAGCCACTCGAAGACAGCCCCATTCGTCCATAGCACACCACCCCCGACTAACCTAAGGCACCGTCAAAAAATTAAATCGCAGGGCGGGGGCATCGTCGGCGGAAGTTCCAGAACTTGCGACGGCGTTTCTTATAGAATCGGCCGGTGCTGGAGTGATGCAATTGCTGAGCGATACCGCGTCGTCACCGCAGACTTCCATCGCTAACGCCATCGTGCTTAGTTCGAGATCAGGTGCGATCAGCTCGAAAAAGGGGGATGGGCAAGAGGATCATACTGTGCGTGCGCCTTTGGTTTTGTTTGGTATGGATGGTGGGGGGCAAAAGCTACCGCCTTTGGAGTTCCACGACGCTTGTCGGGAACGAGCGAAATATCCAGCTACGTCACTGCAAACTTCGGAAACAGGGTTGCCTGCGAGAGTGACCGCGAATAAGAATGCGAGGAAGTGTGACACCAATTTGGTCTCAAAACGGCAGACTTAAAAAAACAAAAACATGAAAGCAGTTTCGCACGCCCCCGTGCTCCACCCTTTTTCTGCGTCTCATGCAGGTGGAAACGAGCCGAAAGGTCACAGCCACTGGGTCATGTCCCAGCTGGGAGACAAGGCTGCAGCCTCGCGAGCACCGGTATGGACAGACGCGTCGGCTGATCGCTCCTCGTGGGCCGGAGGGATGACCTTGACGCACGTCTCTGGTAAGAGGGGTAAATGAATTTGTCGCACACCCATAACCAAATTGTTGTTGTTGTTGTTGTTGTTGTTGTTGTTGTTGTTGTTGTTGTTGCTGTTGTTGTTGTTGTTGTTGTTGTTGTTGTTGTTGTTGTTGCTGTTGCTGTTGTTGTTGTTGTTGTTGTTGGTGTTGTTGTTGTTGTTGTTGTTGTTGTTGTTGTTGTTGTTGTTGCTGTTGTTGTTGTTGTTGTTGCTGTTGTTGCTGTTGTTGCTGCTGCTGCTGTTACTGTCCTCCCACTAACTCATGGCCAGAACCTAGGTCTGTGGTCACAGGAAAGGCTTCAATAACTCTGGAGCCGAACAATACCCCAGGGGGAAAAAAGGCTTGAGGGCTGTGAGTCAAGATGACGTATTTCGCTCTAACATCAACACAGCATCATCCGCGGGCCGTAGGGCAGATTGATGCGTGTGTTTCCTTCGGTTTGTGATGTGCAGCTGCAGCGGCATACACTGCCGCCCGTAGCTCCTCCTCACTTTGGACTGCACTGCAGCTAACTTTGCTTCTCACATGTTTTTCTGCATGGCTGTTCACGGCTTTGGAGATCTTCAAAATATCACCGATTGGGTCGGGTCGGGTCGGGCCAGGGACCAGATCTAAACTCGACCCGACCCGCGAGGTTCGACCCGACTCGTGAGAAGCCCTGGTTTTATGCACCAACGCACGGCACCGTCGTAAAGAAGGGTGTGGCGAAAGGGATTCCGCTGGGGTTTCTCTTCTCGACAAACTACCTATCTCGGATGAAACACGGAATCTAAAATCGATGCGCCCTGTTTTTGGGCATATAACTTTCCAAGATATATTTGGCACCTTCCACCCCTCGGACAGATAATGTACAGCTAGATGATCTAGATCATCTAGATCCTAACCTGCGGTAATGAGGTGCTGTACGGGATCTGTCCCGTACAGATCCAGCCCAGGATGCATACGCTAGAAAATAGGGAGTGTACGGGTCCCACCCAGCAATATGAGCTAAATCATGCAAGATCGGGAATAGACCTGCCTTGAAAGATCTAGACCATGTATGATTCATCCCAGGTGTGTAACCTTCCAAGATATATATATATATATACATAATCACATAATACTCTATATGAGCTGGCCTGAAAGGATCTAGACCATGTTATGATTTATCCCCAGGTGTGTAACTTTACAAGATATATATATATAATCTTATTATATACATGTATAGCTTCCAGGAAACATATCTAGCGCGTCAGGCTGACATGACACCCACTCCCTGCGCTTTATCCTAGAAGAGGAGAGATAAGCTAGGCAAAGTGCTTTTTTATACTATTTTTAAAAAGCGTGTTGAGCACCCAAATGTTGAAGGTGTCTCTACTAGGTGTAGGGATTGTGTTCCGTCTTGAAAGGAACGCGTGGGCCATGGTGATGTTACGAAGACAAGCGACAAATGAGCACTCCCCCCCCCCCCCCGAAATGTTGGAGGTGTCTCTACTAGGTATAGGAACGGTGCTTTGTCTCGAAACGGATGTGTTGGTCAAAGGTGGAATGACTAAGGCAAGTACCTTATGAGTACCTTCCCCCCACCCCCCATTCCCCACCTCCCGCCCCCCGTCCCCATTTGTCCCTCGTGCTCCGCAAGGAGGGAGATCCACGGGCTGGCGATCGGCGCTCGAACCATCACCACCGGCAGGAGACGCCGACAGCGAAAAAAGCGCAAAAGCAAGGCCGCACCTTGCTTTGAGTTCGGACGGTGGTCGATCAGGCTTCGGCACCGGCCCTACAGAAGCCAGAGTAACGGTCGGGGGCGCGCTGGTGGCGGAACAGGTGCGANTCACCGCTACAACCTGACTTCGAGAAGGATAACAGTGGTAAAGCTTAACCCAACGAAAACTCACATAGTCTAATATATACATCACGAAAAACAAATGTTACCGGAGAAAGCCTCCATTGAGGATTTTTTGTGGTACGATGCGTAACCCTATTGTACAGGGCACACGCCAACTGGAGTGTTGGAAAACTGGAGCGCGTTAAAGTCACCGGCCCCATTCCCCACCTCCCGCCCCCCGTCCCCATTTGTCCCTCGTGCTCCGCAAGGAGGGAGATCCACGGGCTGGCGATCGGCGCTCGAACCATCACCACCGGCAGGAGACGCCGACAGCGAAAAAAGCGCAAAAGCAAGGCCGCACCTTGCTTTGAGTTCGGACGGTGGTCGATCAGGCTTCGGCACCGGCCCTACAGAAGCCAGAGTAACGGTCGGGGGCGCGCTGGTGGCGGAACAGGTGCGACCGGTGACTTTAACGCGCTCCAGTTTTCCAACACTCCAGTTGGCGTGTGCCCTGTACAATAGGGTTACGCATCGTACCACAAAAAATCCTCAATGGAGGCTTTCTCCGGTAAAGTTTGTTTTTCGTGATGTATATATTAGACTATGTGAGTTTTCGTTGGGTTAAGCTTTACCACTGTTATCCTTCTCGAAGTCAGGTTGTAGCGGTGAGGTATCATTTTGTGTCGTATCTGGTACCGTTTTTAGCCGTGATATTTTAATTTGGCTATGGGATTTTTCGTCGGGGCTAAGCTTTACGATCGTTCTCAAAGTCAGATTTTTAGCGGTGAGATATTGTACCACACCTGCTTAAGCGAGGAGCCTAAAAAAATAGGTTGCGCACCCCATCTACCGTAGCATGCATCATGTATCAGCTTCGAGCAACATGAAGTCGGAAACATCCGCAGTCAGAACGACAGAAGCCAGCAAGCAGCCTTCTAGAGTTGTGCCTGGGTGTGACCTGAGCGCTCAACTCCGCACAAGGGCAATGCTCGTATCACGTAGTGTGTACCGTAAGACACCCACGAGGAAGAAAAATAGTATACCTACTGCTATCCCTGGACGTGGCCACACCAATAAAAAAAGGTGTTTGTAGAGGCTGTCGTTCATATGCAAGTTCACCTCACAAGCGGTTCTTAGTAAGATGCAGCTCACCCTTCATGCGACTCGCCCAACATCTCACGGCGCTTCGCGCTTCGTGCAAGCAATGTGTGCCTGGTTGGTGAACATCCAACGTGCTCCGTCCCGGCATTGTAGGGATGTGAAGGTCTATATTCATACGACTACGGCCATGCACGACATGAGTACACCCCACCTCACCCCCCTCCTTGCGTTTTTTTTTTTGACTGTTTTCAACGAGTAAAGCGATGTTTATCGGCCCAACACAATTATCAACCGGGACTGATTATAGGGTGTGGGAGATACGCTCCTTTCTCTGCTGTTCCTCTCCGCTCTTTTGGGAGGTGGAGGATACATTGACGGGAAGGGTGGGGTGAGGTGGAGGATACATTGACGGGAAGGGTGGGGTTTTCTATGCGGGGGGTGGGGGATGGATTGACGGGAAGAAGACTGTCTGGCACCCACGAACGACGATGTCGTGCCCCCTATACATTCTTGCTCCCCCCCCCCCTCCATCTCGAAAGGTCAATGGATAAATGACTGAGGCAATCAACATGTGTGCACCCCCTCCCCAGGTTCTTGTTTTGTCCGACGAGGGGATGGTCAGAGACGTCGATGAGCTCGGCAATCAGGGCAGGGAGCAAGCTATGGAGGTTCTGCGCCAGGTGAGTGTGAGCGACGCGGGCTACGATAGAAGCAGCACTTTTTGTCCAAAACCCTCCCTCGCTTCTGGCTGACTATTACTGCCTACCAGGTATTGCCCACTACCAGGTATTACTGAACTACCAGGTAATACTGACTACCAGGTACTGCCGATTACCAGGTATTACTGAATACCAGGTATTACTGACTACCAGGTACTGCCGATTACCAGGTAATACTGAATACCAGGTATTACCGACTACTATTACGGGGGGCCATAGTAAATGCTAGTAAATAGGACCTACGGTACACACAAACACCTATATATTTACCTATTTTTACTAACAACATTTGGTCCTATTTAGTATGGTCCCCCGTTATATGTATTACTGACCGCTATGTAATATTACGGGAGGCCATACGTAGTAAATAGGACTGAATGTTGTTAGTAAAAAATAAATAAAATTATAGTTGTTTTGTGTGTGAGTGTGTACCGTAGGTCCTCGTATTCATATTATGTTCCCCGGGGGGAACCACCCAACCATTGTACTGTTGGCATTCGTACGTACCATTTGCGGTTTGTCCACAATAGTACCCGCTATAGTATTAGGCTAGTAACCTGAGAAGATAATGTTTGGCACCCCTTTCCTTGCCCATCGCCGGGGTGCCCTTTCACTCGGGTTCGTCTAAAATCAGTTTTTGTTTGGGTGGGGTGAGGTAGAGCGCTCTCTTCTAGCACAAGAGCGCTAACTATTTTGGAGCGCCCTTGCCGACCGAAGCGTGCGTCGAGTGGCTTTCAGAAGGCGTGTTTTTCGCATCCAGATTTCTGCACACGGAACGTTACACTCGTTGGACAGATCAGACAGATCAGATCCCCACTTCGTGATCTAACTCTTTCAGGGCAGGTACATTCCTGATCTGTATGATCTGTATGATATGTATGATCTGTATTGCCTGTATGATTTGTATGATCTGTATTACCTGTATGATCTGTATTACCTGTATGATCTGTATTACCTGTATGATCGGTATGATCTGTATGATCTGTATTACCTGTATGATATGTATGGTTTGTATGCCATGTATGATCTCTAGCTCACGTTGCCGGGTGGGATCCGTATAACAAGCTGTACGATGTTATCCCTGGTTTCCAGAGCTGGACATTTGCCCTACGTACCCGGCACAACACATCACAACGGCCTGCTGGTAGGGTCAAGATTTTCCAGAATCCGGGTCAATCCCATGCGTGGAACACGATGCATAGAAACCCGACGGTAGCACCGGTAAAAATGCATTCGTACGATGAACCCCTTTGACGAGTTTTCCGGTCACGATATATATATATATATTGGAAACGAAAAACGATCAGCCCTTTTGTTGGTGTGCTTTTTTTTTTTCTGTCGCTGCAGATAGACGTGGTGAGCTTCGGCTGGACGAAGGAAGCTTCAGCTTCGTACGGCTTGCGACCGGACGTCAGGCAGGTTGGGGTGATCGCTCAACAGGTGAAGGCCGCGTCAAGCGTATGTGCGTATTATTACCCTCGTTGTAAGATAACAAAAGCGGGACAATCGGCCTGAACGGTAACAAAAGCACAAGGGTTAACCAGCACCATACCTGGTAGGTGACAATTGGCCTGAACGGCAACAAAAGCACAAGGGGTAACGAACACCATACCTTGTAGGTCGTAACAGTATCTACCAGTACCTGTACGGCATATTTGGTAATCAATACTGGGGGTACTGATCTACGCTTAGTAGTTTTTCGGCATTTTATACTGTGATACTGGGCTTACACTCATTATTTCGGATGCGGTCACACTGTGAGTACGGGGAGCCTACGGGTATACTGGTACTTCCCCAGTATACTGGCAGTATGCCCAGTTCCAGTTCCCAGTATCATACTGTCACGACCAATGACGAACACTCATTGTTGGGCACTGTCAACAGGAGAGGGGGCAATAATATTGCGCAGTATGCTCACCTTCAACGGGCGCCCATGTCGCTGTTCATCGAAAACATTTTGTACTCTTAAGCTTGCCGAACGGCTTTTTGGCACAAGCTGCATAGCGGCGACCGGTCCGCTTTTAGACTGACATGCTCCTTTCTACCCAGCTAAATCGCGCGTAATCGAGCGACCGTCGACAAGTGAGTGAATGATTGAGTGAGCGAGCGAGGCTGCCGCAAGAGAGAATATGCGGGGGGTACCTTTTTGACGTTTGGCATTCGTCATCTTCTCTCTGGCATGATGGCTGCTTTCTAAAACCTACAACTGGCAGTATCACAGCAATCTTGCAAATATGAGTTTTGAGTAATATTTCGGCTTCACAGCTGAGGTGTCTGTATGTGTGTGTGTGTGTTTTTTTTTCTTCATTTTTTGCCCATGGATAAGAAATGGCGAAACGTTTGCTCGCGCGCCCCTTGCGTATAAGCATCTGCGTGGAGAATATACGAGGTGCTTTTTTTGACGCTCGGCATTCGCTATCTTCTTCTTGGCACGCTTGCTGCGGACATATCATACGTAGCACGCGGTCAACTCCTTCACTACCGGAAAAACATGAGCCCTCACTAATTCCGAGTCGTTTTCCCCATAAAAGCGTCGGTGGGGCCTATAGGGTTTAAGTGGCGAAATGCTTCCACTCGTCGGACTGACAGATCAGATAGATCACGATCTACAGGCCGTCTAGATCTCAACCTGCCGTTAAGATATGCTGTGCGGGATCTTTATCTTCATAGTTAATAGTACATATCCAAACGAAGGTAACCTGTCCTAGATCGTTGCAGAGTATGCGGCTCCCACTCGGCGACATGAGCTAGATCATACATACAGATCAGGGCTATGTCCTCCTTGAAAGAGCTACATCATACAGATCAGGGCTATGTCCTCCTTGAAAGAGCTAGATCATGGAACTGGGATTCGACGATCTGCCCGGTGTGTGGAGCCTTCCCCGTGCGCGCCTAAGTAATAACCCCTTTGTGCGGAACCCATCGGACAGGTGGAGAAGAACGCGTCGCCGTCGCTGGTCTGGGAGGACGCTACCACCGCCAGGAAGGCGGTGTCTTACTCTCGCCTTTTGGTGACGCTCGTCGCGGCCTTTCAGGTGTGCACTGGACGCCTGCGTAGGCTAGATACAAACTGATTTATTAGCTTGTTGATTTTTTATTGTTGAAGAAGAAATGGATTGGGTGTACGAGTACAGTGTTTTTTTTTTAAATTTATTTAGTAGGAATTTAATTGAATTGATGAATTTCATTTGGCGTGTACCTGGTAGGTAAGGTCCCAATTCATTGGACGTATGCAGGAGAACAGAGCACAGCGACGATGCTAAGCAAAAAAAACTACAACACAAGGAATTGCGTACGTGTACCACATCTCTATTGCCTCTACCGGCCGAATAAATGATAACTAGCAGGCGTCCACCGGTCGGCGTCCACGAAGGGCATCTTCGTTTGCCCCTTGTGTCCATCAACTTGCAAGTGCCGTACAGCCAGACAAACGTCAATAAATGTTAAGAGCAAAACAAATTGCCGTGCTCCTGCACTTAGCCAACAGGACAAGAGCCACGACGATGAAAAGCGTAGGGCTACAGTCACGGGAAGAGAAGAACAACGACGTCGGAGGGTAACTCTGCCCGCTCGCTACAGCTCGGTTCGTGAGGGAATCGAAGCGTGTTTTTTCTAGCTGACGCATTATATGATGATGGGGGGGGCGCACCGATAGTTCAGGAGGCTCTTCACTTCATTGTTTAGGAGCTCTATTCGACATCCCTGCATCTCATCGTAGCAAAAAAACGCGCATCATGTTCTGATCCCAATACAAAATCCGGTACCGTACCGGCTGCCATATAACCCCGCCACGGACAGCACCTCGACAGCTCCGTCAACGAGGAACGGAAGACCTGGGACAGCCGGCTGGAGGGGCTTGAAAAGGACGCGGTGCTGGCGGCCGAAGGCGCCCGGGATGCTTCTGATCGCTTGGGGGTCGTTGAGGCCGCGACAGAGGCTGGGGTTGAAGCGTCAACGGTGCGTCCCCGACAAAGCCTTGAAGGGCTGGTGACATGGGTGATGCGATAGGCGTGCTGTAGAAAGTTTATTGTTTTTTGCCGTCTGAGGCAAAATTTCCGACTGACTGAGGAACGATATACCACTCTGTCCCAAAATATAAGCACATATTATACATTCATATTCAGTCAAAACGGTTCTTGCATTTCGGTACGGATCTTATTCCGAAATATGATCACCTTTTTTTTACATTCATATTCAACAAAAACGGTTCTTATTATTCGGTACAGAGTGGTGGCCGATATCAGAGTTGTGTTTTAGTTTCCCCAAAATATTCCAGTGTCAACCCAGGCCATGAAAGGATGGCCCATATGTATATATAGGGGTAGGCGTGCATTCTTTCTTGAAGCCGCCCCTTCAAGGGAAAAACCTCGGGAAAATAAATCACATGGTGCACCCCTTCTGCCGTGGCGTGCATCGACAACCACTACCGTAAACGAATCTCCTCGAAATCTCTCAGTGTAGTATTGCAGTTTGATTTACATGAATACGAAATATACAGCCTAGCATCGCTCACGATTGAAAAACCGAACGAATCTTTCCGGATCTCTCAATGCATTGCAAGTTTTAACATCAAAACAGCTATATGCAATATCGCCGGTTTTCAACCACGAGCGATATTGCATTGTTGGTGTTTTGGTGTTAAAAATTGCAATATATTGAGGAGATTCGAGAACATTTGTACCTATGATGAGCAAAAACGAGGGCACGATTGTCGATTTACTGTATATACAGCCTCAGATTGTTGTGGGGTCCCTCATACGGGATGTACATCCTACATGACGACATATAAAACCCGTAAGTACGCGCGATCGAAGTATTACACTAAGCTAGCGATAATGAGTTTCGACCAAATCCTCGATCTCACAGCTGTGTTTAAAAAAAAAAATATATACAACGTAACGTGGGGCGGCAATATGAAAAGAACGTCCTGCGGCGGAAAAGTGTGGCCTTGGTCTTTTCTAAGTTTGTAGATGGAAGGTCGGGACCTGTTTACTTGGTGAGGGTCAGGCGGCACGGTCAACAAGGGCAAAAGAACGAGTAAACCAAAACCCTTGCCACCGCATTTTTTTGTTACCCCCCGCCCCCCCCCGCCTGTCCGTCCACCCGCATCGCAAAGTTGAGCAACTGGCCTTTTTATGGTTTCATGGGGAAGACCCCGATTGGTTGTGACAAGCCGACGGTTGAAATGTACCTGGTAAACATGGTACCTGTTTTTTTCCCCAAAATGTGTGACAATCTACTGTACACAACGACGCCGAAACTCGTGTTTCTAAAGCGTGTCCCTTACTAATCTCCTTGGTTTCCCTTGGTGTTCGTCTCATTTCGGGGGGAATTTTTTTATGAGTGATCAACGCTGAAGCTCACGCTGCCTGCACGTTGTCGGATGGAAAACGCAATAAAAATGATGTTCGAAGTATTACGCGTTTGCCATTATGCTCCAAAGGTGCACACTCGAGACCTGCTGGCTTTAGAAGGTCGTCTGCTAGAACAAGGGGGTCAGGTTCAGGCCGCGAGGACGGATTTGGCGGTGCTGCAGCAGAAGATGGCGGAGGAGAAAGAAAATATCCAGGTGCGGCGGAAAGAGGTCCAAGAAACTGTGGGGCCACGAGCTGGGAACGGTGCACGCAGAACCGCGTCACCCCCCCCCTTTCCTCCGCCGTGTTTACCCGCGTATCCTGACGCGAGCTTATGATGGGCATACCGTTAGCAACAAAACACGCGGCATACGCTTGGTACGGTAGAAGTGCAAATAATAGTTCTGAGGCTCCTTATTTGAAGAGGTCTATACGTATATTACCGCTTTTAAGACCAAAATTCGGGGGCTTTTAAGACCAAGTACGTACACGCTTAACCCGATGATCAGTCCCAGCGCCTAGGAAAGCGACGAATCATATTTAAAAAACCAACCTATGCTGGGTAGTTTTCTTAGTTGAGAAACCCCCTCAGTGATGAGTGGTTTGACCGAAACGTGTCACTGGGAGCACTATCGTAGCAGGCGTCGACACCGCGCGAAGCCACCCTTCTCCCAAACTGAGCAAACAAATAGGTTATCCTCGTACAGTTTCAAACGCGTTAAGCAAACCGAGAACTTACAGGTTATGCTCGTATCATACAGTTGTCGAGCGTGTTGAGAGATACCTCTCGGCGTCGCCTCCCTTCGGCACGTACGGTGCACTCGTTCGTACAGTTTCAAAGCGTGTCACTGAACTGAGAGAGCTCTCTACGCCATAAATATCCTTTGGTGCACGGTGCTTGGTCTTCGGAGCGTTTCGGTTGATCGTTGCTGTCTGACCTCTGCAACCCCTGCACGGCGCCTTGGGCGAACGCGCATTGAAGGAATGGCGCATTGAAGGGAGCAGGCGCGAGCAAGAGCTGGAGAGGGAAGTTGCCGGCCTGAAGTCACGCCTTACGATTCTGGAAGAACGGAGCAAGGACAGCCTTGCAGAGCAGAAGATACGCCAAAAGGTGGGTGGGCCCTTTCGGTGGTTGAGGTTTCAGCGTGCGCAGGGGGGTACAATCATTGACATGCATGGCCGTAGCAGTAGGATGCGTGGGCAGAGGGGGGAGGGGGGGGGGGGGGGATGACCATGAGACCCTCGCATCCCTACAATGCCGGGACAGGAGCGCGTTGGGTTTTCAACCAAACCAGGCAGTACATTGCTTGCACCAAGCGCGAACGACGGAGGGCTAATTGGCGAAGTCGCATGGAGGGTGAGCTGCATCCTGCTAAGAACCGCCTCTGAGGCGGACTTGCATATGGACGACAGCTTCAATGAGTTAATTTAATTTCTGGTGTGGCCACTTCCGGAGACAGCAATGGGTTTTACTATGTAACTGCCTCGCGGACGCCTTACCATATTAACACTACGTGATTCGACCATTCCCCTTGTGCGGAATAAAGGTTCTCCACCCCGCACAAATGATCTACTCGACCGCCAGCTTTGGTGACCGCCAAAAAAAAAATAAACAAAAAAAACGGCACCCTGGTTGTCTAGCTCACGCAGCGAGTGGCGTGTTTTACAGCGTCGTTGCCAACCAACGCCAACCCAACCTTTATAGGGGGGGAGGGGGGGGGGTGTACTCATTTGTTGCTTGCCTTAGCCACTTAGTCAGTTGACCGTTGGCCACGAATCCCTTTCACGACAGAGAGATCGTCCCTACCTCTTATAGAGATATCTCCAACAATCGGGCCTTCGTTACGTTTTTTTCCGATGTAAATATTACATAAAGCACTCTTTGCCCTATCGTAATCCTTAGTCCCCTTCCTGTTTCAGGCGGGTGGGGTGATATAATAAACGACGTGTGTTCCATGTGTTTTGTATGTCTCGGCTTGCTACAGCCAACCGAAGGACAATCGTGTGCAGCCATGCGTAACTATACTGTACAGGTTCAACTGCACCCGGGTATGCGTCACGTCCATGGTAGACGGAAGGTTCACAACCATCGCACAGCAGCGCCTCTCCTTGAGCAACACCCCATAACAAAGTGTGTCGGCGGAATAGCGCAGAGAGCAATTATCCGTTTTAAAAGGCCTCGTGCGAAGCCCTTGGGGCCATATCGACTCGACAGAGTCCGTCTACCGGCCGCCGCGACATGTTTGCACGCCTCGGACAGATGATCTACAGATAGATCAGATAAATCATTCCGAATTCACGATCTAGAGATTTCGAGGCGGAGATATTCCCGAACGTGTATGATCTGTATGATCTGTATGATCTGTATGATCTGTATGATCTATATGATCTGTATGATCTGTGAGATATGTATGATCTGTATGATCTGTATGATCTATATGATCTGTGTGATACGTATGATCTGTGTGATCTATATGATCTGTATGATCTGTATGATCTAGCTCATATTGTCGGGTGGGACCCACGTATAATCTGCATGATATAGCAGATGCTTTTGCTGGGTTGGATATGTACTATGCAGATCCTCCACAACCTATCACAACGGCAGGCGAGGAACTAGATGATCTACTGCAGTAGATCATGATCTGTCTGCCAGAGGTGTGCGTGTTCGGTCATTGTGGCTCCATTTTCTTACGAGACGATTGTTTCTCTTGGTTACCTAACCGGGAGCTGGTGCCCCCTTCCACGAAATGTCGATATTGAGCACATTGCTATTCGATGTCCTAACCAGGAGCTTCCCGTTTCCCACGAAATGCTGACAATGTTGCTGCTAAAAAAGGCACAGGACGAGCAAATACAGGCGCTCAGCCTGAGGATTGGGACGTCCCACGCCTCGCAATCCAGATGCGATTCATCGCTCCTGGCCGAGGTGGGGAAAAACAAATCACGGAACATGAAATGAAACGCAATGCAATACTATTTGTACTGTAGAGTTACCGCGACTATGTGTTCACGTATGTGTGGTATTTACTCGCCTATCGGAGGGCTCCCGTCTTGAGCGATCTCGCAGTGCTGTAGGACGTGCCTGGGTAGCGCATGTCCGCCCCCGTCCCGTGCTTTCTCGTTTGAAATCGTCTGCACGCTTCGTGGCATCTAGCTATTTGCTTCATTCGGGGAAACGTGAGTTAGGCGACGACTCATTCCGCAGAGAGAGTTCACCACTGTTTCTCGATAAGAAGGTTGAAGCACACTGTGTACGAGACAAAAGGGCCTACTGTGTTGCTGACTCAATGGTCGATTAGGTCTGATTGACTTAGGGGTGGGTCGGAGTAGGGCTTCGGTCATGTTCTTATCGTCCGTAGCAGTGACCCTCAACCACGAGTAGTTGTCAAACAACTGGTGAGCTCGCCATGGAGGGCCCATTTAGTGTCTGGGTCGACTAACATGATAGGGCTACTATTACTACTGCATCACATTTTGGCCTAACATATTCATGTTAGACTATTAGTGACTATCACTGACTATTAGTACGGGGGGCATAGTAAATAGGACCAAATATTGTTGGTAAACATGGGTAAATATATAGGTTTTTGTGTGTACCGTACGACTACTTATTATGCCCCCCCGTAATAGTGACCATTAGTGACTATTAGGGACTATTACTGACTATGTGACTATTACTGACTATTACTGACTATTACTGACTATTACTGACTATTACTGACTACAAGTTACTATTACTGACTACAAGTTACTATTACTGACTACTAGTGACTAACACTGACTACCACTGACTATTAGTGACTATTACTGGCTGTTATTGACTATTAGTGACAATTACTATACTCCTCGACTGAGGGACTACCCAGCATTGTCGGAATTATCCCATTTTTTGTTTTTACAATACGATTCTTTATTATACGACACCTGCAGCAAGCCACGGGTTTGTTCACCTATTCACCAGGTTAATAACTCAGTTCTTCTCACAAACTCGGTCAGTGTATGGGTGATATATCCATCACAATGCTCCTCAAATCTAGAGGCATCATGATATTTAAGAGCAACCCATTCTTACTGCAGCATGCGTCAGGAAGAGCTGTGTGCTCCTACCGTATAGACGGTCGGTGTCATGGTGCTTTTCATGTTGTCTGTCGCTTACCTTGGCGTTGCCTTTTGTTTTAGAGTGTGTGAAATCCGCGAGAGTAGACATGTCCTTCATTCAGCCGGAAGTTTCCCTTCCCCCCTCCTCCACACCCTGCCCCTGTTTGCCCAACTTTAGGTTGAAGCACTTCGGACGTCTCAAGGCGAGCTTGAAAGTCGCCTCGCTCCGCTCCTCCGACACCAGCAAGCGTTAGCCCACGAGGAAGAGGCGAGTGTTTATTCCACCCCCCACAACGTCGCGCGAGCCGAGCGCGGCCAGTTTCTATTGTTTCGCTGGCCTTGTTTGTACATGTTTGGTCTTTGTTGGGTTCGGTTCGCGTGGGCATACGATGCACGAGCTCACAGGTTAAAATCACGAAAAACAAATTCACCGTGTCACCAGCACAACCATTTGGTGTTTTGTTGCGCCGAGCCGATAGCATCTCGGTCTGCAAGATCGTCCGGTTTAGTCTCCTAGACGCCGTTCGGTGCCACCGTTCCTCCGAATGTTCACCGTTTGAGAGAAGGGAGCACACCAACCAGTAGACTGCGTACGGCGAACCAAGGCCTACAGCAGTAAATGACGACAATTCATATATTGGGAGTTGAGAAATTGATGTTTTTGGCTCAACTTTAGCACAAACCATATGATCATTGTTTTTGTAATGAAACTGACGTAGAACACACTCGGCCTCAATTAATAATTTACGGTAGGGCTTGCCTGAATAAATGAGTTTCTTAAAAGTGGTGCCCGCGTGCGCTGTACTGTGCCACTATTGACCCGGAATATAAGGACCATTTGTATATTAACATTCAATCGGACTGTTCCTTATACTTGCAACAGACGTATGCTACGAACGGTATGAGAGGGTTATGATAACACCTAATTTTCCCTCTGAGGCTCCTCACGTGTGGAGTTCTAACTACTAGTAAGTCATTAGTAAGTCACCAAACAACCGAGGTTGATCAATACTTTTGCAAGCTACACGCCCGGTACGCACGCACCATCGAAATGGGCTTGCAAATAAGTAGTACCAGGTATGCAACACGTACGTGTACATCGGATGCAATATATATATATATATATGTATAATGGTTGGATTTAGCTCCTCAAATGAGGAGCCCGATCAGTGGGAACTGTCTGGGCTATACTATAATCAAGTGAGACTGTTAGTCGATCTCTAAAGGCGTACACGCGGTTGGCACAGGAAGGCGTCGTGATGGCTCAAGACAACAGCAGTAACACAGAAACTCTCTCTTGTATTATTCCCTAGCTGTCGAGCTGACTCCGCCCAAACATCGAGCGACATCGAGCGGCTCGTACAATACCCCGATGTCCCTTATCCCACTACAAGAATCCCTATCAAACATGTGGAGCTCTTAATATAGGATGGATCTTATGCGTTGTGTTTCTGAGCACAACCAACAGAGGCCCTTACCGTAGCACGGCTCTCAACAGCATGCGCGTGTTTGTCCTTCGCCGTGGCAAAGTCATATCGACACATGCTTTTTCACGATTTCTTGTTTCCAGTTGTCATGTGGGTGTTCGTTTGGATCGTTTCGGAATATTGACGGTCTTCACCTTCGCAAGCGTTATCATTAATATTTTGGCTTGAGGTGGGGGCCTCAGGGCTCCACTCTCCCTCGTTCTCCCTCCATATATACATTTTACAACGAATATCAAACAATCTAAATCCGACCGGGGAGCGGTCAGGGCATCCAGACTTGGTGGGCTTATGAGCACAGCTGACTTGTATAGAAGCTCAGTGGTGTATCCGTTACAAACGATTATGTGGCTCATGCGCAAAATTCGTCGACACGCCAACCGCCAACTCATTCCCTCCCCGCGCGACCCCTCGTATTTCCCCCCACCCACCGGCTCAAACCCTTCTTCAGGCCTATTTTCTGGAGGAGGTAGAACGATTAGAAAGTCGCATCATCGCAGCAGAGCTTCAACGAGAAAACGGTCGCCCCTCGGCAGAGGCAACAACCACGGATGCTGATGTGGCTAGTGTTCTTGACGCGGTCACTCGTACGCTGCTGTCCTCTCCGACGAGTGGCGACAGGTCTGGCGCGGGAGGCGCGCCGTTGATCACCGCTGAGATTCGGCAGGCGCTTGAGTTGCACAAGGATAGGGTCAGGGTGGAAGCCGCGGCGTCGCTTCTGAGTCGTCGAGAACATTTGAAAGCCCTCCGACAAATGGGTTTGTAGCTGTTATTCCCTTTTGGGATATTCAGAGGTAATGCTCGCCTTGGTATGTAAGGCGTATGAACCGTTACTGTACGCGATAGCAGTTAAGAAACTCTTGTTTTTGGCCCAAGGCTTGGGGCTTATTTTCCCTCCAATTTGAGCAGAAACGCTTGAACATAGTTTCTTCTTATGCGAAGGGACGCAGAACGCCAAGTTCTTGATGACAGTTTGTTTTTTTTTGCAAAGGAGTGCAATGCGACGTCTTTTGTTATTGGCAGGTTGTCAAATCACGTTGTTTACCGTACGGCATCCATCTGTGATGAAAAAAACACCAAAAACGTATCTGTTGTTATTTCATTTGCCATCTGACAATGTGCAGCTCTTATTGCAACCCTACCATCCATATGCAATGATATCTACAAATCATACCTGAATACTTGACAAACTTATACCACTTACACCAATAACGCAGCCCCCCCTTCATATGACTACGGCCGTGCACGACATGAGTACACCCCCCCCCAAAAAAACAAAGTAGCTTTCGGGTGGCGTAGGTATAGACGTCCTATACTATAATCAAGTGACCACCCTCCGAACGCCTCTACCGTAGATAGTCTTGGTACTACTACTGTACTACTGTAGTACACCAAGCATGTGTTCCATTAGGACTATTATTAGCGAACATAACTCTTCGTCGGGCTGGGCTAACAAATACCTTCGAAGGCATGTTTCGGGAAGGAGGGAGGGAGGGAGGGAGGGTGACTAAGGCAAGCAACAAATGAGTACGCCGCGGCCGCCACCCCCCCCACGCCCCCTTTAGGAATGCCTTTATCGACTCCTATCCGACGTTTCACCAATCTATTTGCTAAACGATAAGCTTGAAGACTGCAGACATTCAAGCTCATAATATTTCCCGCTTTCAACGACTCCGTTACCGTAGCACTGCCGCTGTATCATACACATGTTAAGGTGTAGCCGGAACAGCCAGTCAATATATGCACCTACATTGTCTACGTTACGCACAATAGGTTTAAGCTTATTCCCCTGGTGCTGACTTCGGGTGCTCTTCTCCTTCAGCTTAAACCTCCCAAGTGACTGTTCTTCCCGCCTCCTCCAACTGCACCCTCCCGTCCTCGCTTTCTCGTTCGGCTCGAGCAAAAAACACACATACCCACCAGAGGGGAAGGTTCAAGCTTCACATGCTTTGTTGGTCCTGCTGAAGCCGCGCACGAACATAGCGGTACGAATATAGCCCGCTTCTCACGCTTGCGCAACATGAAGCACCCACCAAACCACCTCATGACTCACTGCCGTACCACCCAGACGCATGCTACGATAGAGGTGCACCATGTTTTTTCTGAGCTCCTCACCTGAGGAGCGTCCTGCCTCACCGAAAAAATGATTTTGGAGGAAATAAAAAAGTGCTGCGGGATGAGAAACCTCATGACCGAAGTATACTCTAAAACCATTATTCGTCACTAAAATGAAAGTCCGGCGAATTTGGGTTAAGGAGCCCGATCGTTCAGAAAACGATTCATCCAAACAGTGCTACCTCTACCGTAGCACGCGTCCCCTCTACTGCGACAATGACACGCGAAAGCCTCCCACAAGGTATACCGGCACAAAAGAGGGCGGCCCTTGATGGCACTGGCAAGTCTGTGTGGAGTAGCCTTTCGGCGACGCCGAAGAATCCCATCATCATACGCAGACCATTTCGATGAGCCACAGGTGGCCGGCGGGACCCCTCTCTCCACCCTGCACAGCGGTGTGGGCACAAACAAATCCCCGGCGGACGCATGCTACGGAAGAGGCGCACCCCTGTTTTTTCTGAGAGCGGTCACTCGAGAAGCTCTGTACCTCGACCAGGATCTGGTTTAAAAATATTACGAAAAACAATGCACCACAAGAATGGAATTCTGACGATTTTTGGGCTAAGGGCCCGTTTTAACAAAGAAAAAAACAATTCAATTTGGAAAAAAAAAAATCAAATCCGCTTTTCATTGGTCAGAACCCGCACCACCACCCAAGATTAGACCCCAAGATCCTAATCTTTGGTGCTGGTGCGCGTGTTGACCAATGAAGAGCGGGTTTGAATTTTATTTTTTCCAAATTGAATTTATTTTGTATTCATTAATATGGGCCCTAAGGAGCCCCGAGCTAGAGTACTTGCGTTTTGGCTACTATGATAGCGCTACTGTAGATGTCTTGTTCATCGATTTTATCCTTTCAGACCCCACCGTCACTACTGGCAGGAGTGCCCCTCCTCCCGAGCATCACGAATGCTAAACCCGAGCCAGAGAATCTCCGAGCAAGAAAAGCCCCCAACCCCGAGCAAGCACCAACGTTTACGTATGATAGTGCCATGCGGTTCACCGATCGTACCGCGTTACACCACCGTCACTACTCGGCGGAAGAGCCGTGACCCGTCGATTCCTGCGTGTTTGAGAGTGTTGTACGTTGTTTTACCTTTTTGTGACATATCGCGGGCACTGCCGTGAAATGCCACAGCATGCATTGTGCAAAGACGAGGAATGCCGCGGCATGTCGTGGCAGCCCACGATATTTGCCACGACGTGCGGCGGAAGGAATGCCACGGCAAGGCCAACGGAAAGCGCCACGGCAACCCTCGCGCCATATCACTATAAGGCCCGCGGTAACCACGGCAGCACGTCACGGCAAGACCCTACGGCAACATCCGACGCATGCCACGGTAGACATGCACCATGTTGTTTCTGAGGCGGGTCACTTCAGGAGTTCTATACCTCATGCAAAACGTTTTGCTGAAGGAATAAGAAAAGTGCCAGCCACGACAAAAAACCCCATGGTCTAAGTATACAACGACGAAAACTGCAACACAAGAATAAACGTTGGACGGTTTTGGGTTAAGAAGCCTAATCATTCAGAAAACGTTTCAGCTAACAATGCTTCATCTATCGTAGCACGCGTCATCCACGGCAAGTCCCGCGGCAAGTACCGCAGTACCACCCGCGGCAAGCCGCGCGGCGTGTACCGCGGCAAGTCCCGCGAAGTATCCCGTGTCATGTCCCGCGCCAAGTACCCCAGCAAACACCCGTCGCAACCTCGAGACAGGTCCAGGGGCAAGTTCCGTGGCACGTATCGCGACAGCACCCGCGGTAAGTCCCGCGGCATTTGCCGTGGCAGGTACCACGGCAAGGCCTGCGGAACGACCCGCGGGACGACCCGCGGAAAGACCCGTGCAAAGGCCCGCGGAACACCCTAAGGACATGACAAAGAGATGGGCTCACTGCGGCGTCAAACTACCAAATGGGAACAGGGTGCTAGGTGGGGTGTGACCGCGGTTGTTGCCACGAGTCTTGTTGCGTGGCTTGCCGCGGGGCTTGCGGCGGCACTGTGCACGGGGCTTGCCACGATACTTGCAGTGAGTGTTGCTGCGGGACTTGCCGAGGGTCTTGTCGTGAGACTTGCCGCGAGACCTTCCGCTATTGTTTGCCGCGGGTGTTGCCGTGGGACGTTTGCCGCGGGTGTTATCGTGGACTTTGCCGCGGGTGTTATCGCGGGTTTTTTCCGTCAGTCTTTTGTCGTCGGTCTTTTGTCGTCGGTCTTTTGTCGTCGGTCTTGTTGTGGGTCTTGCCGTGGATATTACCGCGGGTCCTGTCGCGGGTCTTGCCATGGGGTTTGCCGTCGACATTTGCCGCGAAGCTTGCCGTGAGGTGCCATGGCAAGTCCCACGGAAAATACCCGCGGGCACAACCGTGGCACGCCGTGCCGCAGATGGTAACCCGTGGGTCTTGCCGCGGCATGCCTACACTGTCACAGAAAAGTTAAATGACGTGCATCCACGCCGGATCGGCGCCCCCGCGAGGACCACACTGATTCAAGATAACAACGACATACAACACCTACGGACTACTACTCCTACTACTCCTAATATTGCTACTACTACTACTACTACTGTACTACTACTACTACTACTACCACTACTACTATTAATACTACAGGTACAATCATTTGAGGTTTCCCGAAAATTATAAGAAGTTTCTGATTTTTGTTTTTTCGTAGAATCACAAATAAAAACGAACAGCCCAGAATGAAGATACGTATGATATCAAAACCAAAGCCATCTTCCCCCACCGATTGACATGACGAAACACAAGGCCTGCTCGGTAGCACAAGGAACTGGAGCTCTCTTCTACCCGATGCCGGCGTCATTTGAGCCCTTGCGGCCGGCACACTGCTCTCCGATCTGCCGGCAAGGCGTGTCTCTCCGAACTGCAAAAAACACAGCAAGTCGGTAATCCAGATGCGTGCACCAGGAGAATTGGTGGGGCTCGAGCCAGCACCTCAGCCCAACGAAACCAAGGTTGACATGCACCCTAACCCTTGAGGTAAGCCGGGCCAAGGACCCCATATTGCTTTGGCAGGCGTAACCCAGAGCATCGGCACAGGACAGCAGAATGACCGTAGCAGTAAGGAAGCGGAGTGTGTAAAAACCCTGATTAGTATCTGACTCAGTATGTACCGACGAGGGTTTTTCCGATACGAAGCTTGTAAGTACTCACCTCCCGTCATGTCGGGTTGCTGGCTTTAGAGCCAAAACTCTGGGGGGGATGTTACGGCGGTATGGTGCAGCAGGGCATTGCTAAGGCAGGCGTCGAGAGGCCTGTAAGGTAGCCGCATGAGTGAAACCGCTGGATTGAAGCCAAACGATGTGGTTGCCTGAAAGAGGGCTGCCTGAGAAACTAACATGCGGAGCAAAGACAGATTCCATGCCGAGCAGTTAGCCAATCAAGACCAGTGCTGAGAAGAAACCCCAGGAAGTAAATGCCTCCATGAAACCCTCGATACGAGTGGAGAGGACATACATGCACACCGTGCTTTTCCTGGACAAGAGCAGTCCACGAACTCTGAGGCCCAAGCCACACCAACAGCACCTGTCCTGACAATCCATCGAGACGAGAGACGGAACTAGGATGGCTCAGCGCTACTACTACCAGCCCCCGGGAGCCTATCTATGGAGGCGCAGGTCACGACGGCATTATGATGTTTGTACAGCTCGAGATTTAGGGTAAATCTTAACCTTTGGAGAAGCGGTCCGTACATGGTACACGGCCGTTCGAGTTAGAGGAATGGCAGAGCAAGTGTGCCCCACCCATAGGGAGGTCAGTAAGACCACAATCGCAGATACCGATTTCAATTCATCAATTTCCTTACATATGAGCTAAACTAGTGACGCGGTTACTTACGCGTTAGCAACGAACTGCCGTACGAAAATTCACCGCACCTACGTACAGTATAACAGAACTAAAATGTTGGATGCAAGTGGGGGTTGATATATTTAAACACATTCTGCACCCCTTCACTCAGCAGAAATTGCGTGACCTATATGTGCGATATACATTAAGGATCGGCAGCTAATAACTTGAACGGATTTATTTAGTGTGATACCATAGACATGCTTGCAGAGCGATACACTCTCCGAATACGTTTATGAAATTATACACACGTTGTAGGATTGGGCGAGACACGGAGTATCCTCTTGCAGGCCTATCTATTAAGCATGTCCTGGGTGTTACTCACCTTTTTAGCGTAGAATCAAGCGTAAGAGAAACGTAGCTTCTTTATTCCCAGAGCCGTGATGGCATCTATCTGCCACGGAAGGGTCTCATTGTCCTTCCGCTTTTATAATTACCCCGAATACGAATGCCAGTCCAAACAATACGAAAACGGACCAATTATCTCGTATTGAGGTAGTAACCGGAGATCCAAGCCCATACTATTACACTAGCCTACCCTGATGAGTCGTATATGCAGAAATAGGGGAAATTTGGGGAAATTCCATTTCCACGAACAGAACATGAATGAGTCGAAGATGCGGCTTTTCAAAACCCACTCCCACACCTCTGAGTTGCAAGGCTAGGAAGCCGGAAAAACGCAAACAAAGACAATCGAACGAAAACACAAGTGCTCGGATCGAAGCCGACGCCAAATACCTCCCGCGAGCCGCCAAAAAGGCGAGGGCGGGGGGGTGGCGAGAAGGAACAACTAACACCGAGAAGGAAACAACTGACACCGTACTAGGAATGGACACGACCGACAGCCCCGCGAGGGGCAGGGCGAGTGCCTTGCGGAAAAATGCAGAACAAAGAGAAAAAAGAACATTACAGTCCTGTGCCACAGTGTGAGTAGCCATATTACCCTGACCGCCCCCCCCCGGCTCTGGCGGGGGGGGGGGCGTCGGCAGGACGAAAAAATAAAGTAAACATGAAGCCAAATTCCGACCTCATACTGAAAGTGTATGAAACACTTAGGATAAAAGGCCTTAAACAAATCCCTCCCAACCCTGAAACCCATAGAAACGGAAAGCTGCCGAGTGCGGCGGCGGCATGAAAATCAGCTAACCACGGCGGTTCCTCCATATCCATCTACGTTATGTTGGATCCCTCGAGGAAGCGCGCTGGCTATGTGGAATTGTAGGCACCAAGAACCACGTACGGCCGCCGTTGAAGCCGTGTAACGCGCCGCAAGGAGAGGAAGTTTGATTGGCCCCGGGTCGTCCTACAAGCGGACGAGGTAAACGTCATCCGTTGTCGTCCTCGCTCTGATCTTGCCAAGCCACCACAAAGCATCGTCGCCCTGTACCAAAAGTGAGCTCCCTTGGGGAGCACAGTGTCAGATGTCAGATATACGCTTTAACAGATTATCTACGTGTATTGAAGCTCATTGGCTTAGGTTGCACCGCACTTTGATCAGTTACACCGCATATTTGTGTAACGTATATTTTTCGATACGTGCGAGTACGAGCACGCCTTCCAGGTCGCATATCGACCTCAGTTCTTCGTCCGCCTACGTACGAGTACCCTGAGATTGCGACGTGCCTCGCCTACCTTTCCTTGGTTGGAACGACTAGCTCTACCTAGCGGCTCCACTGCACTGACACAGGACGAGTGACCACAGGTACATCATCAAGTTACTTTATCGTGAGTAAGGCGTAAGACATTTTGTGCGTTTGGTTCTCCTCTGCAGCTATGTATCGCCCATACACACGCAGACGCCTGTTCTACTGTAGCACTTGGGTCCGTCCTTGCTGGCTGCTACACACGGGTAGCATACAGGTCTACGTAATGCCGACACACTGTGCCGCGGTGGCGGCGAAGCCTCTCCGCGCGTGGAACGCAGGCAGGCGTAACCAGGCGCCACAAAACGTCCACTTTTGTTGCAATAACTACTGTACGTGGCAACGGTTCTCGAGCTACGATATCTCGCTTTCCTTCAGGATACCTCTTTCATTTCCTGAGAGTATATGCTCGGAATATACTGCAGCAGTAGTAACGGTTTTACGTGTATTTGCAACAACGCGGTAACGACCGGTGCGCCACAGCAGTGGATACGGCGTTCAAAATATGATAACACTCACCGCTCACAGCACGCGCATTTATTTGCAGGGGTTGGGACGTCAAGTGTAGAACACGGTCAACACTATATACATACATAGGGTGGTAGCGAGTGGATATTAACACGCACGTATTATTACGGCGAGAAATGTCGCCTTTTCCGTATACTTCGAAGTATATCATGAACAAGAAGAAGGTCACATGATAACGATCGACAGCACACACAAGCACACGCAATAAATACTTGTTTGTACGGTACACAACGAACGGTACAAAGTGGGACACGTCTAATCGTATATTTTACACAACATGTACGTATAAGTTTCAAGGCGATCCCAGCATACATACAGCGAAACGATACGCACGACTATTATGTATTGCTGTGCTGCCTGGTGCTGCTGCTGTGCAGCAGATCTGCCCGACTTGAGTCCATCATCACGTAGTACGTACAACACGTACGTATGGGATACAACGGCATGCGTTGCAGAACATAATGGCACACGGCAAAAGCTTCCGATGCAATTGTTTGCGTGCGGCGCAATTATTATTGATTCGTACCTGGTATCCTTTTATAGCAACGACGACCAGAGATTGTCACCACACGAGGTCCTCGGCCCTACGAACTTCCCCAATCAAGATCCGGGCTACTGTAGGTTCAACAGGCAAAAAAAAGCGAACCGGGCAGGATCCAAAATATAAAAACAAGGCAGGGTTGTAGAGTGGCGCTCGTGTCGTGTTCAGTTTTTAGCCTTTGCTTTGTTTCCACCTTCTTGGCATTGTGTGCACTGCTGTGCACACAGGACGAGCTTTGGGATCCAGCTCTCCTCGTGGTCGTATTACGTATTGCCTGGTAGAGCGTCTGGGGTGGAACAAAGAGCTGTAGTAGGATCAAAGTGCGTCACACTCACTAGCCCCCAGGCCTGCGGAACACACGAACATCACCACCTCTCATCTATCTATCTGTTGCTGCTGTGGGTCACCCTCTGCAAATTCACAGGTGTGTGCATAATGTGTGTGTTTCTTATATCAAGAGCAGGAGAAGTCAGCAAGCAAGAGAGCACGTATATACGATATCCACCAAACAAACACGTACCAGTAAATACGTACTGCTGTACGTCAAAACCTGCTGTAGTAACATTTTCAGGGAGTGTATACCTATACCAATAGGACGACGTTCACCATCATCATCCCAGTGTCTTGTGTGCCCGGCCGTCACATGCGAGCTGCTGCTGTTTCAGAAGTGCACGAGACGGCAGGATTGGCCGAAATCATTGTCTCGTCGACCCTGGTAGGATCCAGGGGGGTCATCAGCCAGTACGTGTAGTAGTCAATTTGCGAGGGAAAAATATTAAACGCGCGGTTATCAAGGTCATTGCAAAGCCGAGTATCGACCGATCGGGTGAACTCACAGCTAATATACAGCAGCAGTATAATACGTACGAGCTGTCGGGTATTATTTTCTTGTTTTTTATACCTAAAAAACACAGAAAACAGAAAAATACGAAACGAAAAAATAATTCAATACTCTTTGTATATGCTCCACGTCCACCACCCCCACCAACGCCCTTCTACACGCCCAACGCCGGCGGATAATACGAGATATGAGGTAGAGGTACGTATGGGTACCAAGTATTAATTGCCAACGGTAGCCCGGCAAAACAATAATTTTGCTGAAGATACAATGCTACATGTTTCGAAACATCAGGCTGCTTCCTATTATACGAGTGCATGGATACTCGTAGTCACTGCGACAACGTCATATCGATTGGTATACCCGTACATTGGCACATACAATTACATTACGTACGAGTATACGTACTACTTCTTTCTGTTTTTCAAGCTCGGCTGCTGTCTGACACTGCTGCTGTAGTTATGAAAAATACGAGTATATGGGTATTATTAATAGCAGTGTACCCCGGATGGACCAAAACCCCGCGGGTACCCGGCGGGTACAACCCGGATGGGCGAAGCCCGTGAAGGGCTCGGGTTTGACTTGAAACCCGCGGGGTTTGGGGGTTACCAAAGCCCGGGTACTCGGCGGGTTCGAGTACCCGGGTACCCGTATGTTTGGCATGTCCCCCCCCTCACAACATCTATCTCTAGAAAATTATCAAATCGACCGAGCACGAAAACGGGTTGTCCGAGTACCCGGGTTTACCCGTTGAACTCGTTTGATTTCGTCGGAAAACCCGGGTTACCCGTGACGGGTTCGGGTTTCACTTTCATAAGTATCTGAGTACCCGTTTGTGGCGGGTGCTCGCCGGGGTACACCTCTACTGGGTACGGTCGCACGGTCGCGCATACATACCTGGTACCTTACAATTTTCGCAGCTTCTGGTTTTGTGGTGTTTGCATTTTGTCACAACTCCAACTCTCCATACGAAAAGAAGAGAGTTGTTTACTCGACTTTTGTTTATTGTTTTTAGTTTGCGCAGATACATATTATACATACGTAAATCACTCACGAATTATGACCTTACACTGCCTTTCGTGGCAAGGGACATAAAACAATCCGGCGTGCCGAGCTTCAGACAAACGGTTGTGGTGCTAATGGCACTTGAACAGTTCGTATGCGTTGGGATAGCGTGCACAACACCTGTCAACGAATTTGGTTCAGGCATATCACGGCAAATTTTGTCACTCATGAATGCCGCCTGCAATAGCAACTCCAATGTCACATATTTGGTATCATACTGACCGCCATGAACAGTGAAGAGGGTGACATCGCCAGTTTTTTGTTTAAGGACCTAGAGCTGGCGCTACCGCCGAAAATGTGGCCCGACCAATCACGGGCCTTCAAAGTGGTCAACAATAGCCAGGCGTTTCCGCAGGAAAACATGTTGTCCCCCCATTTTTTTTTTCTGAACGAGCCGCTTCCAGGTGGTCCAAGGGATGTTTGTACAAAGTTTCACGCAAATATTCGAAGATCTGACTGCGTATGATCATATTAAGTCATATTTAACGCCCAAAATCGATTCTATACTTGAACTAAGTAATTACGAGGCAACGCCTATTTTTGCACTTTTACCGCACAAAAGTCCGAATGCCCACGCCGTTTTTTGGAGATAGACCCTGAAATTTGGTACACCTGTTTTCTGCGCCTTACTCGAGCCTTTTACGAATGAATGTGTGTGTGTATGTGTTTTTTTTTTTCGCGGGAAATTTTGGATCTCTTAAGACCCAAATTGACTCAAAATTCCCCAAAAAATACAAAACGCACAATATCTGACGAAAAAACAAAAACAAAAAAAAGCATCCGTTAAATGCTCGGGTAGGGCGCATAAAACACATGTGTGTGCCAAATTTCAGGGTCTAGCTCCAAAAAACGGCGTGGACATTGGCCACTGACTGAATTTTCCGCGGTATACTTGAACCAGCCTCTACATATCTTCATTTTTGATCAAGATATATACCTGGTACGATAATATCTACTGTAGATTCTATATTTTGTCAGGGCAGTACATGCGACTTGTTGGTCCGTCTGTTCTCATGGAAACAGCAAAAAAAGTGACCCGCATGTAAACGCTTACAGAGGCAACCCTTACTGCGGCTGCTGTTCGCTCCGTTACGATGGGCGGGAGACAACACTTAACCTTGTAGCAGTAGTAGTGTTCACGGCAACGGACGAGTCTACTACTATTAATACTATACTACTGCTACTACTACTACTACTACTACTACTACTACTACTACTACTACTACTACTACTACTACTACTACTACTACTACTACTACTACTACTACTACTACTAC
>MEHQ01002261.1:183019-222320 GCA_008828725.1 Saccharina japonica | reverse complement strand
TATGAAAGTCAGCCTAAGCCCGATTTCTGGTTTCTTATGAGCGGGCCGGTACTGTACTCGTCGGCGCTTGTGAGTGTCAAGTCCCCACTGGCACTTGCGTACCAGCTATGAACTCGCATACGTACGAGTCGCATAGTCTACTCACCAGCTTCTAGTAAATACACCTGTGTTCGTAGGGCCTGTCCGTCGATGCACTGCTATCTTGCAACCTCGTCTACACCTGACCGCTATTATTTCGAAAAGCGATCATTTTGCACGTAAATTTATGTTTGATGCGTGACGTGCTGAGTTTCCGACACACCCGGGACCCGTAGTGTGTCTATCTCTTAGCTCTTACAGCTGCCCCCTCCTTTGCTGCCTTCCACCTGCTTGCCCTTTATGATATCTTCGGATGGCATACGTGGGGTGCTAAACGAGCTGCGCAGTGTACTCGTTGGGGCTCCCGACCCCACTTATCCACGGCAGCAATAATAATGAATGATCCTGAGCGAAAGGCCGATAATGACGCGTCATTGTGTGTCTTTGTGCGGCCACGAGTGTGCTCGCGTTAGTGGCACCCCAGGCCAGAAATACACGTATGTATCCCCTGCCTTCGCGTTCGTTGCTTTCGCCGTACGCCACTTGTCGCTATCGAGGCGCGTGGGTCTGCGTGGCGACTGTAGTGGACCGTCGCTCCGCATTGTTTGCTATGGGAACCACAATTGCTACAGCAGTAGTGCCTGCATCAGGATTCACGGAGGGTTACGTGTTTTTATTGCGGAGGACCATAGTAAATAGGAGCAAAGGTTGTTTCTAATAGTAAATATTGTTACATGTGTAGGTTTCAGGGTGCAACGTCGGTTCTATTTACAATCCGCACTTTCTTTTCTTTTTCTCTTTTTTCTCTTTTCATGTGTGTGTGTGTTCTTCACATTTATTTATTTATTTATTTTTTTCCATCCCATTTATTATCTTCGCACTTCCGTCTTCCTCCCTCCCTAGTCGTAACTCAGATCCGGGGTCACAAAGTAGGCTCCTCTCCCTCCTCCCCCACTACGGTTCTTGCCTTGATTTTTATCGCGCAGAGGGTTCAGCCTTCCCAACGCTCGTCGATTTTCATCGAATTTTGCGAACTCACGCTCTCGCGCTTTCCGCTAGTCAAGATATTTTTTGCGAGAAAAAGTCCCTACGAGCATGCACTCGGCGGGGCTCGAACTAGCGATCTTGACGCTTACAGGCTTCGTGGTTACCTGCTAGCCCACCGGGGCGACCTTGCAAAGGCATGAATCGGTGGGTTGAAGGGACCACAGACAGGGTGAAGGGAAGACATTTATCCATCACACCGCTTTTGTCCGAAAGGAACACTCCCGCGAGTTGAACTGGAAAGTAAATGCGACAACTCAAAAACATGCAACTGCATTCTTCCGAAAATAGTCCAACGGTTAAACATAACTACCTCCAACACGTCTCAGCATAATAAACACATTTAATAAGTGCAACCACTTCACGATAATATACCGCCAGAAACCGTGACAATCACACTACTTATTACTTGGAATATTTCCACCCCGGCCTGCAGCAACATACTCAATGTCCTCTTGCGAGAGAACTGAGCAATGCTGACATCTTCACTACAGCTGTGCAATAGCGACTCAAAATCACGCAAGCACTGCAAGTTATACAGCGGTGTGAACGCCAAAACAGCAACTTTTACTGCTGCTGCTCTGTTCAAATCCCAATCTTCACGGGAGCTCCTATTAATAAGTCGCCCTTTTCTACGTCCACACCCTTTAATATATTCCCTTCCAACTCTCGGGACCGGCGGCTTCATCCTCGTCGTCCGAATCGGGGACCGAACCGACAAATACCTGCTCGTCTGAGCTATACACAATGCTATCTATCATCGTCGTTTGCCGCGTCCCCGCGTCATCGACGACAACCAACCACCCCTCGGCTCATGCAGGAGTAGTAGTGGTGTGTGGGACTTGCGAGTAGAAAAAGGGTTGTGTGTGTTTGGTGTGTGCGAGTTTTGGGTGTGCGGGGTGAGGGTTTTGTGCCGCACTGGATCCAACCCGGCTTTAAGGCTGTCACCTTCCCTCCCCCCCCACGGATTTTTGCCTTGTTATCCCGTTGCCGCAGTGCTGCATGCAGTAGTTTATACGTTCTGGAATAGGCACAATGGACGTCGGATCAACTATAAAAAATGACTGTCACAGGTTCACTAACACGTATGTCATGATAGCTTCGTTAGTCTGCAAGACGTTTTAGTCTACCTAGACGGCGGGTTATCCGGTTTTAACCGGTTAATATACGGTCAAACCGGTGCTTTTATCCGGATTTGTCCGGTTAACCGGTCGGATAATCGGTTAACCGGACCTCGAAGACCTCTTCCAGTTTGTTTTTTGGGAAACGGACCGATCATACACGCCTGCCGGGTTTCCAAAAACCGGTTTAACAGCAGCAGTTGTCGGTGCCCACCACATCTCTTCTACTTGCAACTCAGGAAAGTTCTTTTGTACGTTTCTGTACGGTAGTATTACGGGGTGGGCTAATGTAGTAAACAGGACCTACGGTAGACACAAAAACCTATATATTTACGTATTTTTACTCACAAAATTTGGTCCTATTTACTATGGCCCTCCGTAATAGTAGGTACTCGTATCGTATTCCTGGTGTGCTTATTACGTGTTGTTGTTGGTGTTATTACGTATGTTTAATTGATTTCTTCCGCTTCGTTCGGTGCAAAGGCCACTTCAACACTCCGACATTCTCCGTCATTTCCTAGTCGGGAAAAAAAAACAGACTATTAATAATAAGCCGCTGAGCATTCTGTTTTGTTTTTTTTTTTCACAATTTTTTTGTCCCTGAAGAGACAGCAGAGCACTCTAGTCTACTGCTACTACTCCTCCTCCTGTGTTGCTGCTGTACTGCTGCACCAGGTAATTCTTTCTACTACTGCTGCTGCTGCCTGTACGACTCCTACACTGCTCCTGCTGCTGCTGCTCCTTCCTGGCTCTACTACTATTATTATCATCTCCTTTCGCTTCCACCGAAGTGAGTGCTTGAGGGGACACGATGACTATCCGCGTCTTCTCGATTGGTGGGTATTATTGTATGTAGTGGGTGGATTGCGTGTCGCATGCATGTTATTATAATGTCTGTGGCGGGGGCGGTCAGCTGTTCCGCGCGCTTGTTATACCTTATTATAGTGGCTAGTGGCAGCCAATCAGTGTCTCGATGGAACCCCCCTATTTTTTACTATTTCTTCTCTCATCCCACATATAATATCAACGTTTTCTTCGTCCTTCTTTTTCTCCTCTGCTCCCTTCCCGATAATAGTCTTAACTCGCGGGCCCGGGAGCACATACATGGTAGAGCCCCGCCCCCCCGCCTACGGTACGCGCCTTGCGCTTTTACCGCGAGAAGAAGAGGATTCAGCGTTTTTTTTGCCTCGTCGACTCGCGTCGAATTGTGCTTGCCCTTGCTGGCTACCGGTATCATTTGTTTTTTTGGCGCTCTCGGCAGTCGCTGTTATACGAATTACACAACTCCACATACATATATTTCGTATATATATATATGTACTTCGTATATCATACATCCTCATAGCTTGCATATATGGGCTTCGACGAAATCCTTGATCTCCCATCTGTTGTTTTTTTCAAGTACAGCAGTAGTATGTAATACGAAGTATATTAAAAAAAATAAAAAAACAACAAACAGCTGTGAGCTCGAGGATTTCGTCGAAGCTCATCTTTTGCTAGCTGAGAGTATATACGGCGAATCAAGAATCGAACCCTCGACACCAACACGGTTGTCTACTACTGGTAGTAGAGCATCGAACCCTCTCAAAATCAACCATATTGATAGTATTCATAGTATAGTATTCAAGGTTACCCGTATAGACCACCGGGGCGGCCGTATGGCCATAATAATCACATCCTCCTTGATGCTTATTATTTATTATCGATGCATAATAAAAAAAAGTTCAACATGTATGTATGTACCGCTCGTTGCATAGGCCATCTCGTAACGGTTTTACGAGAGGTTTCGGGTGTGTGCGGGAAACACATACATATTATAGATACTTACTTGAAGTGCGTCCCCATTTATGTATGTATATAATATGTTTTTGTTTTTGTTTTTGTTTTTTATCCTCCGGCGGATGGGTAAAAATAACATATAAAGCTTACGCCCTCCACACTTCCACGTCTCACTGCGTGTCGTGTGTCGATTCACTCCATGTATCCCGATAATAGTCTTAACTCGCGGGCCCGGGAGCACATAGATGGTAGAGCCCCGCCCCCCCGCCTACGGTACGCGCCTTGCGCTTTTACCGCGAGAAGAAGAGTATTCAGCGTTTTTTTGCCTCGTCGACTCGCGTCGAATTGTGCTTGCCCTTGCTGGCTATCATTTGTTTTTTTGGCGCTCTCGGCAGTCGCTGTTATACGAATTACACAACAACTCCACATACATATATTTCGTATATATGTACTTCGTATATCATACATCCTCATAGCTTGCAAATATGGGCTTCGACGAAATCCTTGATCTCAGATCTGTTGTTTTTTTCAAGTACAGCAGTATGTAATACGAAATATGTTAAAAAAAATATAAAAACAACAGCTGTGAGCTCGAGGATTTCGTCGAAGCTCATCTTTTGCTAGCTGAGAGTATATACGGCGACTCAAGAATCGAACCCTCGACACCAACAACACGGTTGTCTACTACTGGTAGTAGAGCATCGAACCCTCTCAAAATCAACCATATTGATAGTATTCATAGTATAGTATTCAAGGTTACCCGTATAGACCACCGGGGCGGCCGTATGGCCATAATAATCACATCCTTGATGCTTATTATTTATTATCGATGCATAATAAAAAAAAGTTCAACATGTATGTATGTACCGCTCGTTGTATAAGCCATCTCGTAACGGTTTTACGAGAGGTTTCGGGTGTGTGCGGGAAACACATACATATTATAGATACTTGAAGTGCGTCCCCATTTATGTATGTATATAATATGTTTTTGTTTTTGTTTTTGTTTTCCTTGCTTGTTGTGGTCTAAAACTTGGACGAAAATCCTTTCTTCTTGGTTTCTATTTTGATGACGAGGATTTTTCCGGACGATGCTCTTCAGGGGTACCTAGTACGTATGTGAGTATTGTATGGAAGTCACGAGCCAAAATCAGGAAGAAGAGTTTACGGAAGATCTCAACTATCGCATATTTTCGTTTAAATGACACCACAGACAGGCATTATAGGTGCAGTAGTACTGTAGTAGGTATTACGGAGGACCATAGTAAATAGGACCAAATATTGTTCGTAAAAATTGGAAAATATATAGGTTTTTGTGTGTACGGTAGGGCCTACTGGTATTTACTACCAGGTATGTGTGTGTGTTCTTCCTTTCTACCCGTCGACATCCAGCACACCCAGTGTCCGTGCCGATTCTTCATCCTAAAAAGGTACCAGTTCTGTGGTCACAAAACTACGACACAGAGATACTACGCTCAGTGCAGTAAGCAGAGCAGACAATGCAATGCCATATACGACAGGCAAGACCTACCCTGCTAGCAATCCAGGTGCATGCGAGAGAAAAAGAGAAACAAAAAAATGGTGCCCCGTAATAGCACCCCGCTACAAGGGAACACGGTATACCATATATATACCAGGTATGAGGGAACTCAAACCCCTGTGCACCGTTTTGTCTTTTGTTTTTTTTTGTGTTTTTTTTTTATCCTCCGGCGGATGGGTAAAACTGAGAAGCTTAATTAAGCCCTCCACACTTCCACGTCTCACTGCGTGTCGTGTGTCAATTGTCGTGTTTTTTTTTACCCCCTCGTTGCTATTTTATACAAGGAACCGGTACGAACTCTGATAATAAGGGACTATTATGGTACCGTATATATATAAGGGACCTCCAATCCCGAACACACTGCTGTATAGTAGGGCGCCTTAAAAGGGGCCTCTTTCTACTGCCTGCCGTACACTCGTCCGGTGCACGAGCTAAATACATATAGGAATGACTCGTGAACCGCACAGCAGTTTGACCTGGTTTGAACCGGAAATATATATGTGAAAAATCGAAAATTCCAGCAGCGCGGTGGTCACGCTTTCAAACTTTTTGGATAATAGCCCAAGTACCTCAAGAAGAGTACCTACCTCGAGGGTGGACGTTTTTTTTTATCCGACTTCTCACATAATGTTTTGTTCGTTAGGGGGGGTTACTAAAACCAAGTGAAAAAAATGAAATTAAGGATATTTTTTTTTCCATTTTCTTATTTCATCATATGATCACAACGGTTGCAACGGTTTTCTATTCCGACCTCTGGGGGTGTGGTGTGTCGTTTTCTCTTTTTTTTGGACGCCCCTGCCTACCTGGCTCTTTTTTTTTTCACTGCTTTCCCGACGGAAGCATATTAACGTCACATACATGCATCTCCTGCACCTTTCAGTTTCAGCTGGCTGCATACACAGCACATACATCACAGGAAGAGAGAGAGGCGCAACCAAGGCTGATGAAGCATATATATACATGCATGTACCCTCGCTGGCATGTGCGTATGTACGTGTGCGTGCCAACTGGCGTGAAGAACAAACATATGGGGATGGAGCTTAGATGCGGCTTAGGACTTAAGTATTGAACGTAAAGAGGGCATATTGGGAAGAAGGAGGGAGCAAGGACAACAAATAAATGGAGTATTTATTGTGGATAAATATTGGCGGGAAGCAGACATAGAAGGGTGTTAGACTGTACGCATAGGTTTCCTTGGTTTCCGTGGTCTTCTGCTTTTGGGAGTTTTATGAGTGATCAACGCTGAAGATCATGCTGCACATTGTCGGATGGCAGAGATAATAATAACTCCTTGCTTGTTGTGGTCTAAAACTTGGACGAAAATCCTTTCTTCTTGGTTTCTATTTTGATGACGAGGATTTTTCCGGACGATGCTCTTCAGGGGTACCTAGTACGTATGTGAGTATTGTATGGAAGTCACGAGCCAAAATCAGGAAGAAGAGTTTACGGAAGATCTCAACTATCGCATATTTTCGTTTAAATGACACCACAGACAGGCATTATAGGTGCAGTAGTACTGTAGTAGGTATTACGGAGGACCATAGTAAATAGGACCAAATATTGTTCGTAAAAATTGGAAAATATATAGGTTTTTGTGTGTACGGTAGGGCCTACTGGTATTTACTACCAGGTATGTGTGTGTGTTCTTCCTTTCTACCCGTCGACATCCAGCACACCCAGTGTCCGTGCCGATTCTTCATCCTAAAAAGGTACCAGTTCTGTGGTCACAAAACTACGACACAGAGATACTACGCTCAGTGCAGTAAGCAGAGCAGACAATGCAATGCCATATACGACAGGCAAGACCTACCCTGCTAGCAATCCAGGTGCATGCGAGAGAAAAAGAGAAACAAAAAAATGGTGCCCCGTAATAGCACCCCGCTACAAGGGAACACGGTATACCATATATATACCAGGTATGAGGGAACTCAAACCCCTGTGCACCGTTTTGTCTTTTGTTTTTTTTTGTGTTTTTTTTTTATCCTCCGGCGGATGGGTAAAACTGAGAAGCTTAATTAAGCCCTCCACACTTCCACGTCTCACTGCGTGTCGTGTGTCAATTGTCGTGTTTTTTTTCACCCCCTCGTTGCTATTTTATACAAGGAACCGGTACGAACTCTGATAATAAGGGACTATTATGGTACCGTATATATATAAGGGACCTCCAATCCCGAACACACTGCTGTATAGTAGGGCGCCTTAAAAGGGGCCTCTTTCTACTGCCTGCCGTACACTCGTCCGGTGCACGAGCTAAATACATATAGGAATGACTCGTGAACCGCACAGCAGTTTGACCTGGTTTGAACCGGAAATATATATGTGAAAAATCGAAAATTCCAGCAGCGCGGTGGTCACGCTTTCAAACTTTTTGGATAATAGCCCAAGTACCTCAAGAAGAGTACCTACCTCGAGGGTGGACGTTTTTTTTTATCCGACTTCTCACATAATGTTTTGTTCGTTAGGGGGGGGTTACTAAAACCAAGTGAAAAAAATGAAATTAAGGATATTTTTTTTTCCATTTTCTTATTTCATCATATGATCACAACGGTTGCAACGGTTTTCTATTCCGACCTCTGGGGGTGTGGTGTGTCGTTTTCTCTTTTTTTTGGACGCCCCTGCCTACCTGGCTCTTTTTTTTTTCACTGCTTTCCCGACGGAAGCATATTAACGTCACATACATGCATCTCCTGCACCTTTCAGTTTCAGCTGGCTGCATACACAGCACATACATCACAGGAAGAGAGAGAGGCGCAACCAAGGCTGATGAAGCATATATATACATGCATGTACCCTCGCTGGCATGTGCGTATGTACGTGTGCGTGCCAACTGGCGTGAAGAACAAACATATGGGGATGGAGCTTAGATGCGGCTTAGGACTTAAGTATTGAACGTAAAGAGGGCATATTGGGAAGAAGGAGGGAGCAAGGACAACAAATAAATGGAGTATTTATTGTGGATAAATATTGGCGGGAAGCAGACATAGAAGGGTGTTAGACTGTACGCATAGGTTTCCTTGGTTTCCGTGGTCTTCTGCTTTTGGGAGTTTTATGAGTGATCAACGCTGAAGATCATGCTGCACATTGTCGGATGGCAGAGATAATAATAACTCAACACACGCACCAGCACCAAAGATTAGGATCTTGGGGTATAATCTTGGGTGGTGGTGCGGGTTCTGACCAATGAAAAGCGGATTTGATTTTGTTTTTTTCCAAATTGAGTTTTTTTTTTCTTCGTTAAAACGGGCCCTAATACGAAATATGTTAAAAAAAATATAAAAACAACAGCTGTGAGCTCGAGGATTTCGTCGAAGCTCATCTTTTGCTAGCTGAGAGTATATACGGCGACTCAAGAATCGAACCCTCGACACCAACAACACGGTTGTCTACTACTGGTAGTAGAGCATCGAACCCTCTCAAAATCAACCATATTGATAGTATTAATAGTATAGTATTCAAGGTTGGTTACCCGTATAGACCACCGGGGCGGCCGTATGGCCATAATAATCACATCCTTGATGCTTATTATTTATTATCGATGCATAATAAAAAAAAGTTCAACATGTATGTATGTACCGCTCGTTGTATAGGCCATCTCGTAACGGTTTTAGAGGTTCCGGGTGTGTGCGGGAAACACATACATATTATAGATACTTACTTGAAGTGCGTCCCCATTTATGTATGTATATAATATGTTTTTGTTTTTGTTTTTGTTTTTTATCCTCCGGCGGATGGGTAAAAATAACATATAAAGCTTACGCCCTCCACACTTCCACGTCTCACTGCGTGTCGTGTGTCGATTCACTCCATGTATGTTATTATTATCTCTGCCATCCGACAATGTGCAGCATGATCTTCAGCGTTGATCACTCATAAAACTCCCAAAAGCAGAAGACCACGGAAACCAAGGAAACCTATGCGTACAGTCTAACACCCTTCTATGTCTGCTTCCCGTCAAGATTTATCCACAATAAATACTCCATTTATGTGTTGTCCTTGCTCCCTCCTTCTTCCCAATATGCCCTCTTTACGTTCAATACTTAAGTCCTAAGCCGCATCTAAGCTCCATCCCCATATGTTTGTTCTTCACGCCAGTTGGCACGCACACGTACATACTCGTACGCACATGCCAGCGAGGGTACATGCATGTATATATATGCTTCATCAGCCTTGGTTGCGCCTCTCTCTCTTCCTGTGATGTATGTGCTGTGTATGCAGCCAGCTGAAACTGAAAGGTGCAGGAGATGCATGTATGTGACGTTAATATGCTTCCGTCGGGAAAGCAGTGAAAA
Organism: Saccharina japonica; assembly: GCA_008828725.1. Classification (NCBI taxonomy): domain Eukaryota; class Phaeophyceae; order Laminariales; family Laminariaceae; genus Saccharina; species Saccharina japonica. The sequence goes on along the minus strand of MEHQ01002261.1, from coordinate 212,472 downwards.
AAAAAAGAGCCAGGTAGGCAGGGGCGTCCAGAAAAAAGAGAAAACGACACACCACACCCCCAGAGGTCGGAATAGAAAACCGTTGCAACCGTTGTGATCATATGATGAAATAAGAAAATGGAAAAAAAAAATTATCCTTATTTTCATTTTTTCACTTGGTTTTAGTAACCCCCCCTAACGAACAAAACATTATGTGAGAAGTCGGATAAAAAAAAACGTCCACCCTCGAGGTAGGTACTCTTCTTGAGGTACTTGGGCTATTATCCAAAAAGTTTGAAAGCGTGACCACCGCGCTGCTGGAATTTTCGATTTTTCACATATATATTTCCGGTTCAAACCAGGTCAAACTGCTGTGCGGTTCACGAGTCATTCCTATATGTATTTAGCTCGTGCACCGGACGAGTGTACGGCAGGCAGTAGAAAGAGGCCCCTTTTAAGGCGCCCTTTCCTTGCTTGTTGTGGTCTAAAACTTGGACGAAAATCCTTTCTTCTTGGTTTCTATTTTATGACGAGGATTTTTCCGGACGATGCTCTTCAGGGGTACCTAGTACGTATGTGAGTATTGTATGGAAGTCACGAGCCAAAATCAGGAAGAAGAGTTTACGGAAGATCTCAACTATCGCATATTTTCGTTTAAATGACACCACAGACAGGCATTATAGGTGCAGTAGTACTGTAGTAGGTATTACGGAGGACCATAGTAAATAGGACCAAATATTGTTCGTAAAAATTGGAAAATATATAGGTTTTTGTGTGTACGGTAGGGCCTACTGGTATTTACTACCAGGTATGTGTGTGTGTTCTTCTTTCTACCCGTCGACATCCAGCACACCCAGTGTCCGTGCCGATTCTTCATCCTAAAAAGGTACCAGTTCTGTGGTCACAAAACTACGACACAGAGATACTACGCTCAGTGCAGTAAGCAGAGCAGACAATGCAATGCCATATACGACAGGCAAGACCTACCCTGCTAGCAATCCAGGTGCATGCGAGAGAAAAAGAGAAACAAAAAAATGGTGCCCCGTAATAGCACCCCGCTACAAGGGAACACGGTATACCATATATATACCAGGTATGAGGGAACTCAAACCCCTGTGCACCGTTTTGTCTTTTGTTTTTTTTTGTGTTTTTTTTTTATCCTCCGGCGGATGGGTAAAACTGAGAAGCTTAATTAAGCCCTCCACACTTCCACGTCTCACTGCGTGTCGTGTGTCGTGTGTCAATTGTCGTGTTTTTTTTTACCCCCTCGTTGCTATTTTATACAAGGAACCGGTACGAACTCTGATAATAAGGGACTATTATGGTACCGTATATATATAAGGGACCTCCAATCCCGAACACACTGCTGTATAGTTTTTTTATTGGAGGTCGCATCTCCTCTGGGAGAAGCACGACACTTTCTTTCTTTTTTTGTCATGCTTTTTATTTGGTTGCTTGATTATTGATTTGCTTCAGTATATTTACTTTTTATTATTTTTTCTTTTCGCTTTTTTCTTTTTTCTCTTTTTTTCTCTTGCATGCACCTGGATTGCTAGCAGGGTAGGTCTTGCCTGTCGTATATGGCGTTGCATTGTCTGCTCTGCTTACTGCACTGAGTGTAGTATCTCTGTGTCGTAGTTTTGTGACCACAGAACTGGTACCTTTTTAGGATGAAGAATCGGCACGGACACTGGGTGTGCTGGATGTCGACGGGTAGAAAGGAAGAACACACACACATACCTGGTAGTAAATACCAGTAGGCCCTACCGTACACACAAAAACCTATATATTTTCCAATTTTTACGAACAATATTTGGTCCTATTTACTATGGTCCTCCGTAATACCTACTACAGTACTACTGCACCTATAATGCCTGTCTGTGGTGTCATTTAAACGAAAATATGCGATAGTTGAGATCTTCTGTAAACTCTTCTTCCTGATTTTGGCTCGTGACTTCCATACAATACTCACATACGTACTAGGTACCCCTGAAGAGCATCGTCCGGAAAAATCCTCGTCATAAAAATAGAAACCAAGAAGAAAGGATTTTCGTCCAAGTTTTAGACCACAACAAGCAAGGAAGGGCGTGTGTGTTTGTGTTTGTGTTTTTTTAGTATTTATTATCCCCATTTATTTTATGGTTAGAAATAGGCAACAGTAGTAGAGCCTATTGTCGTGATAAATGTTCAGTAGCGACTGCAGTACAGCACTCCGTCATTCAATACCCAGTATCATGGAGTACTGCTGAATAAATAACCAGAAGTATAGCAGTAAGCGATATGCGTTCGGTATATCTACTGCTTTGAAGTATCACGTATATACGAGTACGAGTACTGGTAGCAATCATGCGGCGGAACCACGTAGTACCTGTACGAGTATTGCGGTATAACTACGTTCAACTTATGCGGTACAATAGTCACTGAACTATATCCTTAACGAGGAATAAACACATAACACGCGCGAACGACTTATTATAAAATTGAATAGTAACTACCAGGTTCACATCACGAAGCCTACACCAATACCACAAATAACACATAGAACAAAAATTCTACGCAGCTCGCAAAGTTGAGTATCTACTATTCAATCGGTTGAACTCACCGCTGACGTACTTATAATAATCTTATTTAATAGTCATCATATACGTACATTTATTTAAGCAAGTTACGAGAAGAGGATGTTTGGTTGATCATCGGGACGTTGGATTAGCTAAGCTTCCACGAGCAAGCATCAGGGAACGTTGCTTTAGGTAGATCACTACAACGGCCCGTAGGATACGATCTACGTAGTCGTAGATCTGAGTTGATCGAGGACGGACGTGCAAGCGCGCACCCTCTCACTTTTGTTTTCTCCTTTTTTTGTTTCCCTCTCTTCTGCCTTTCAGCCCGCAAGCGAAGCGGCACCTTTCAACATGAAACATCTTCTTTGATATCCAAACGCCAGCCAGGTAGTTTAACCACTACCAGCGCAAGCCTGTGCTACCACCTGCAAAGGGTATACCAACCAGATACTCGAACATTTATTTTATCTTCGCGCTTCTTTTCTCTCTCATTCCTTGTCGCAATAGAAGCTCTCCTCTCTCTCTCTGTCACAACGGTTCGTGCCTTGCATTTTTGTCGCGAGGAGGCTTCATTCAGCTCTTTGTTCCCTCTCGTCGACTCGCGTGGGTGTACGGTGTACGAAACAGCGAAACGTGTAGAGTACGCGGCAGATAAATATTATAATAATCTCTTATTATTTTTGGCTAGACTGGAATTCTTAATATTTATGCAAGACTGGGTGTGTTCCACGTATATTTATGTTTCCCCCCCCATCCCATGTATCGTATTCGCCCTTGTTTTCTCTCTCCCTCTTTAGTCGTAACTCAGATTCGGGGTCACTACGTAAGTAGGCTCTTTTTCTTCTCCTCCCTCCCCACAACGGCGGTACTCGTGCGTGCTTTGCATTTTTATCACGAGAAGATGTCATCACTTCTTCCCTCGTCGACTCGCGCCGAGTTCCACCTGAGATGAAAATTATGAATTCATTGGTGTCTTGAGCAACGTATCATACCAGGTATAGTACACCTACTTGGTACATATAATATATACCTGGTGCCTGGTGGTATGAATTCGTATTCCAATTGATTTGTTACCCTGTTTTATATATACGAGACGGCAATAATGTAGCGCTTTCTCCAACCATGTATTATATACCACCACCAGCAGTAGTAGTAGTAGTAGTAGTAGTAGTGTATATAGGTATTGGAGAGGTATGTAAGAGTGTTAGTTCCATAGTAGTAGTAGTGTAGTCAGTGAAGCTAGTAGCTAGTAGTCCGTGGTAGTAGTAGCCCAGTAAGTGCAGATACTCCATAGACTAGCAGTCATAGCCAGAGTAGTAATCTAGAAGTTTTTTTTTGTGGGTTCTGCCGATGGCTGTACTGAAAGAACCAAGGCGACAATTCACACGCGGTTGTGTCCAACAATGCCCTGAGTGAAAATGAAAATTCGCGTTCGCGTCGATTTTTATATTTTTCAGTTTTGCTTTAGTTATAGCCTTGAAAGGCTATTTTTGGTAAGGATTGCAAATGGCCAATTTTCAATATATTTAATTTCGGCTGGCTCAGGAAACCATATTTAGACCCGATATTGAAAATGTGTTCCCGGAGGATTGTGGTGATTAGCTATACGATCATCATACAAGTTGTATTGTAGTAAAATATCCATTTTTGATGGCGCTGAAAAATTTCCGTTTTAGGGTTAATTCCTTACTGTCAGTAAGGAAAAAAACCGAAAACGGAAAATTTTTCAGCGCCATCAAAAATGGATATTTTACTACAATACAACTTGTATGATGATCGTATAGCTTGTCACCACAATCCTCCGGGAACACATTTTCAATATCGGGTCTAGAATGTGGTTTCCTGAGCCAGCCGAAAATAAATATATTGAAAATTGACCATTTGAAATCCTTACCAAAAATAGCATTTCAAGGCTATAACTAAAGCAAAACTGAAAAATATAAAAATCGACGCGAACGCGAATTTTCATTTTCACTCAGGGCATTGTTGGACACAACCGGCGTGTGAATTGTCGCCTTGGTTCTTTCAGTACAGCCATCGGCAGAACCCACAAAAAAAAAGTACCGTTCTCAGATGGTTACTACTGTAGTAGTAGTAGTAGTAGTAGTAGTAGTAGTAGTAGTAGTAGTAGTAGTAGTAGAGTAGTAGTATAAATAGTACGGACGCTGTATTCATTGACGGGCACACTTTGCTGTGGTGTGTGTGTGTGTGTTCTTCACATTAAACCTTCCTTTCTACCCGTCGACATCCAGCACACCCAGTGTCCGTGCCGATTCTTCATCCTAAAAAGGTACCAGTTCTGTGGTCACAAAACTACGACACAGAGATACTACCTCAGTGCAGTACAGAGCAGACAATGCAACGCCATATACGACAGGCAAGACCTACCCTGCTAGCAATCCAGGTGCATGCAAGAGAAAAAAAGAGAAAAAAGAAAAAAGCGAAAAGAAAAAATAATAAAAAGTAAATATACTGAAGCAAATCAATAATCAAGCAACCAAATAAAAAGCATGACAAAAAAAGAAAGAAAGTGTCGTGCTTCTCCCAGAGGAGATGCGACCTCCAATAAAAAACCAAATGAAATGAAAGAAAATAAAATGGACCGAAACAGCGCCAACAGAGCAAGACTGAGAACGACAGGATAGGACAGCCAGCCGGAGCACACCGAAGGCCAGCCGAGGCAGGTTTGTGCCCATAATATGTACCATATATTGAACATAAATAAGCGAGTGATATTAAGTATCAAAATCGTATCGATTCCTTTTTGTGCATACCGGTATCTTATCGAACTCGACTATCGTCCGATATCCAACAGTAACCAGTATTATACCAGGCGATGAACAATGGTAAATAGTCGTATTCGACGAAATGAGAACAGTATTCTAATAATAGTTGTATACGTATACCAAGTATATGATAGCTTGTACATATACGAAGTATAGCTTGTAGCGTTGTCGACGGATGGCACAGATCGTAGACTTGACCCAGCCCTAGGAGACAACAAGCCCCACAATTAAAGCAGCAGGAGTAGCACCAACAGCAACAACAGTACCAGCAAAAACAAGAACACCACTACCACCACCATCACCACCACGAGACCTAAAACACATCAAGAACAACAACAACTACAACAACAACAACAACGAGATCAGCATCACCAACAACGAGCGACGCGACTTAGACGCCATTTATTATAAGGTACGACCTTGTGGGAGAGTTCTGCTGCATGGAGTATCACCACCACCGCCACCGCCGTGGCTTCGCCAGTAAAACCCTTGTTGTCCTGTGTACGGAGTTACTCGGCTATGGGCTGACTTTACACCTCACACCACTGCGCACCCTGCTCTATATTATACGTCGGAGTCCACTTTGTCTATTGTTTTCGTAGCAAGCAATCCAAATCCACTTATTGCTGTAATATCTTGGTGTTTAAAAAAAGCCATGTTTACCTCGTAGTCGCTCTTACATGCACGCACGCTCTTTCACGGTTGGTTGTAGCAACGTGTTTTTAACAACGGGTAAGGCTCAGCACGAACGCGGGAAGGCGACACGCGTACGTACAGGAAAACAACATGCGGTTTGGGCTATGGCTATTGCGATATGCGTACTTTTATAGGGGTTCTATGCACACCAGCAGTAACTGGGTACAGCAGTGTAGCGGTGCTGCGTTGGCCCTTAGCACGAACGAACGTGTTATAGCACGAGAGGTGTGCTGCTGTTTCAGGGGAGACACGGGCCCTTGGCTCATAATGGCCGCCATCGCTATTCAGAGTTTTCAACTGAAGCAGCGGTCCTCGCAAAAGCTTTCGCAGCACTATTAATAGTCGGATAGTCGGTCGCCCCGATGGTCTATTAATTAATAGTGGTGCCCTCGAATGCTTCTAAGACCTTGTTTCCGGGGTTAAACCTCACGTGGGACGAAAATTCGAGTGTATTTGCGAAACAAGTAAAAAGCGGAATCAACTGCTGAGACGAGCCTGGTTGAGAGCACCTATTGATAGTAGCGTGGGTATTTAAAATTCGATGCAAGTCGACGAGGGAAGAAAAGGCTGCATTCCTCTCGCGAAAACAAAGCAAGGCACGAACCGTCGTGGGGAAGGAGGGAGAAGCGCCTATACCTTGTGACCCCAGATCTGTAAGGAGAGAGAAAAAAAGGAGCTAAAACCACAAAAGGGATGGAAAACAAAAACAAAAACTGTGCAGTCAGGGGAGCGACCGATGTTGAAAATCTGATAATTAAGAATTTGGAAAAAAGAATAAGAATGCGACCTGGTTATATTGAAATCGGTCTGGGACACACCCAGTCTTACATAAGAACTCCAATTCTGACCGAAAATAAGAGATTATTAGCATCTACCGGTATCGCGCACTACTGCTGTACCCCCCTGATCCTGAGACCGAAAAAACATGAAATTAAGCTCTTTGTTTTTGCTCAACACATCCTCATGTGTCCCTGGTTTCTCTCGCACGAAGTGCCTGCTATGCTTCTGCATTCCTTGAATTGCGTGGTGGGTGTATCTGTGTGTTCTTCATATTTCTACTTGTCGACATCCAGCACATCCCCTGCCCATGCTGATTCTTGTAACCGTTGAGAGAGATACGTTATGTGGTCACAAACTACGACACAGATGCCATCCATTGCAATGTAGCAAGGTCGCCCCGGTAGACTAGTGGTCAGCTTCAAAGACTACTGGCATTGGGGCTCCGATCCTATACCTGAGGATGATTTTTTAAGGCATTAAATTGTTGGGATGTTTTCCTAGGGGAGAGTTCATATAACTTGGTTTTAGACTTCGGTTTGAGTTGATTTTTCACGTCGCAATACCGTTTTGTCCGAAAATGTAAGGAACGTATGAGTATTAATTCGAGTACCAATAACTTCGTACATTTCCGGACAGAGTGGTAGTGCTGTGTACCCCTTTGTCCGGAAATATAGGGACTGTTTGAGTACTATTATGGGTATAAAAAATATCTTATATTTGCGGACAGAGTGTGGCATATTTTTCTGTGTGAGATCTGAAGGAAAACCCGTTCTGCACTCGTACTCGTACTGCAAGTACGGGGTTCGCTCGCTGCTGCAGGTAACCGAGAGGGCTCGAATCCACAGAGACAAAGCTACTGCTGCTGGTTATGTAGTCTGGTGCTGGGATTGTTGTGGTGTGGCTACGCGCCCGCACTCAAAAGCTTGTGCATCTGGCCTCTGGGCAGATGGTACGTGTAGGGGCAGAGCAGCCTGCGCCGGCCCTGACTTTCGACCCTCTCAAAGGGACAGAGCGCAGGGCCCCAAGAACACAACTAGAAACATACTACAGGCGGGAAATACCGCCACACCACGAGGGTGCTGGGCCGCCCTCTGCGAGGGCGATTGTCCAAATATCCGGCTTGCAACAGCGCTATCTGTCTGTCTCGCATAGCCGCACGTCTCGCCTCCTGGCAGCGCCGAGACTGTCAGGCTTGTCAGCGGCCACCAATCACCACCGCCCGTCCTTACGTAATCCTTATAAAACTCGTATGTGATTGGTCTTAGTATACTGCTCGAACAGCCTATGATTGGCCCGTCCTTAAATAAAAGTTCCTCACGTATAGGCGCTGTGCCGGCATTGGTACCCAAGTTCGAATCCCACCGTGGTGAGATTTTTACTTTATTTGAAAAACGAAAAAGGAACCAATTATTTGCTGAGAGCGCCTTCGTGGCGTGGGTAGGCGGAATCCGACGCAAGTCGACGAGGGAAGAGAGGGCTCAAATCTTCTCGCGATAAAAATGCAAGGCAAGTACCGTAGTGTGTGTGTTCTTCACATTAAACCTTCCTTTCTACCCGTCGACATCCAGCACACCCAGTGTCCGTGCCGATTCTTCATCCTAAAAAGGTACCAGTTCTGTGGTCACAAAACTACGACACAGAGATACTACACTCAGTGCAGTAAGCAGAGCAGACAATGCAATGCCATATACGACAGGCAAGACCTACCCTGCTAACAATCCAGGTGCATGCAAGAGAAAAAAAGAGAAAAGAAAGAAAAAAGCGAAAAGGAAAAATAATAGAAAGTAAACATACTGAAGCAAATCAACAATCAAGCAAACAAACAAAAGCATGACAAAATAAAAATAAAAAAGTGTCGTGCTTCTCCCAGATGAGATGCGACATCTAGTTAAAAGAAACCAAATGAAATGAAACGAAACGAAATGAAATGAAATGAACCGAAAAGGGGGGAGAAGAGCCTACTTAGTGATCTCGGATCTGAGTTACGACTACAGAGGGAGAGAGAAAAGAAGGGCGAAGATAATAAATGGGATGGACAAAATAAAATAAAATAAAATTATAAAGGAGAGTACGCGTAGACACGCACAACGCCTTTGTTTTTTCCATGTCCTTCCGTATTTTCTTTGGTTTTCATCGATTGTTTAGCTAAGGACGTACGTCGTACGAGTATACGTATTCATTTTGTTTTATTAATAATTATTCCCTCCTCTCTTTCCTGTCGTTCGTGTGTGGCACGAAGACGAAACGGAATTGAGTTGGAAGCGCCGCGCGCCCGTTGTATGGGTGGCGCCCAAGGGAATGGAGACGGGGAAACCGCGGCTGACGAGAGGCAAAAAGGAGACGACAGCCAAGGTACAGTAGTAACCATCTGAGAACGGTACTTTTTTTTTGTGGGTTCTGCCGATGGCTGTACTGAAAGAACCAAGGCGACAATTCACACGCCGGGTTGTGTCCAACAATGCCCTGAGTGAAATGAAAATTCGCGTTCGCGTCGATTTTTATATTTTTCAGTTTTGCTTTAGTTATAGCCTTGAAAGGCTATTTTTGGTAAGGATTGCAAATGGCCAATTTTCAATATATTTAATTTCGCTGGCTCAGGAAACCATATTATAGACCCGATATTGAAAATGTGTTCCCGGAGGATTGTGGTGATTAGCTATACGATCATCATACAAGTTGTATTTTAGTAAAATATCCATTTTTGATGGCGCTGAAAATTTTCCGTTTTGGGGTTAATTCCTTACTGTCAGTAAGGAAAAAAAACGAAAACGGAAAAATTTTCAGCGCCATCAAAAATGGATATTTTACTACAATACAACTTGTATGATGATCGTATAGCTTGTCACCACAATCCTCCGGGAACACATTTTCAATATCGGGTCTAGAATGTGGTTTCCTGAGCCAGCCGAAAATAAATATATTGAAAATTGACCATTTGAATCCTTACCAAAAATAGCCTTTCAAGGCTATAACTAAAGCAAAACTGAAAAATATAAAAATCGACGCGAACGCGAATTTTCATTTTCACTCAGGGCATTGTTGGACACAACCGGCGTGTGAATTGTCGCCTTGGTTCTTTCAGTACAGCCATCGGCAGAACCCACAAAAAAAAAGTACCGTTCTCAGATGGTTACTACTGTAGTAGTAGTAGTAGTAGTAGTAGTAGTAGTAGTAGTAGTAGTAGTAGTAGTAGTAGTAGTAGTAGTTTGGTGTACGCGTGGTACAGGATGGTGGTGGTGGTGGCGGTGTGTGTGTGTTCTTCACATAAACCTTCCTTTCTACCCGTCGACATCCAGCACACCCAGTGTCCGTGCCGATTCTTCATCCTAAAAAGGTACCAGTTCTGTGGTCACAAAACTACGACACAGAGATACTACGCTCAGTGCAGTAGAGCCGACAATGAAATAAACGGCAAGACGCTCGGAATTACGCGACGGCACCTACTCACTCACATATCTCTGGATCATACTACAAAGTATATATACACACTACTGTAGACTATGTACATATCACATACTTTTAATATAAACAGTATGTCATACCTGGTATACAACAGTACGCGACAGATGATAAGAATCTGATAAATAAATTTTTGAGATTGAGCTTTTGGGGGGGGGGGGTAAGAATGCGACATCTCTCTCTGCACTGAAAATAGTCCCCCCCCCCTATCATATGTACCCCCTATTTGCCTACCACTCTGTTCCTATATATATAACGATCGTTTTGACGAGATATTAGTATACACACGGTCGTTATATTTAGAGACATAGTCCCCCCTGTAAGAAAAAAGCAGGCCTTTTTCTGTTTGTGGTATAATATATACAGGGTACTATTAATACTGCTGTTGTACGTATATGTACCAAATTGCCTTTTTTGCACATACTCGAAACATTATTTTATCCGCCGACACCCGCTCTATTTTTGTCAGCTGGCAAAAGGAACAAACAATGAAAAACGAGAGATAGAAACAGCGGGGTACCTTGTACTACTCATACCACTCTGAACTTAAATATAAGGAACATTTCGAGTTAAACTTAATGCACAAATGTTGATTATATTCCCGGTCAGAGAGGTACCTGTTATACCGAAAATATATATTATGTGCATGACATGTAAGCACGAAGCACTCCTGAGCTGCAGAGCTGCGGAACGACAGAGTATAACAATAATAATACATGGATCAGATAACGCATGCAAGATAAGACACACCCTGCTGCGCCCTGTCTTATGACGGATTTTCGAAATCCCGTTTTCTCCAAAAGCAAGGAGGCACGAGGGGGAGCACGCTACTATTAATAGTGATACGATAACGATATATCAAGCCGGAAGTACAGTAGGCACAGAAGGGAGGTAGTATATTTGTGCAGATAAGCTCTTTAGGTTTCTGTGATGGTTTTGTTCTTCTTTCGGCAACGTTGAAGCTCCTGTCGTATACACATTGTCGGGGCGTCAAGGATAATAACAATACTATTAATACAGCAGGTAGAGTATTTAGTGGGTGTATATATGAATATATCTTTATCGGGTAGTAGTACTCGAAACCTGTTGTTTTTGCAACTCTTCCCAATTTCAGATACACTAGCGGTACGGCCACGGCTCCGCCTGTGGCGCTAGCCCTGCCTTCACACTAGCAGTATGAAGTACCTGGTATGGCCGTACTCGTATGCTGTGATGTACCACTCTGAACGGACATGTGAAAACCATCGTGCGGGCCGGTATTGACCCGGAGGGGTTCCGTTTTGGTCCCCGGGTTGTTGGACTTGTAGATGTATGGAAGGATTTATGATCCGGGAGTGGGACGTTATCGTCCCCTGGTGCGGCGAGACGTCCACGTTACCCCGGGGGAGCAAGTCTCGCCGCGCGCTGGCTCCATGAGAGCCAGCCAAACAAGTCATCAGTCCGTGGGGTTGGGGTTTCCACACCTTGCGGGGCGGTATCGATCCGGGGTGTGTCCGTTTTCGTCACCTTTCTCGCTATTTCCCCGAGTGGGCAACACTCGCCGCCCGCTGGCTCCATGAGAGCCAGACAATTCAGCGATTAGCCGGTGGGGTTGGGGTCTCCACACCTTGCGGGGCGGTATCGACCCAGGGGAACTCATTTTTAGTCTCCAGGTTGTTGTAGATGTAGGTGTATGGAAGGGCTAATGATGCGGGGATGGGACGTTATCATCCCCGGGTGCGTTGGGACCTCGCCGTTGCCCCGAGAAGAAACTCCCGCCGCGCGCTGGCCCTATGGGAGCCAGTCAAATCAGCAGTCAACCCGTGGGGTTGGGGTTACCACACCTTACGAGGTGGTATCGACCCAGGGGATGTCTTTTTTCGTCCTCGGGTTGTTGGAGTTATAGATGTATAGAAATATTTATGTTCAGGAGATGGGAACGTATCGTCCTCGGGTGCGGCGGGACCTCGACTTTGTTCGGGGGGGGCAATTCTAGCCGCGCTTGCTCCATGAGCACAAGCCGTCGCATGACCGTGGGCCCTCGCTTCCCTACAATACCATGACGGAGCCCGTCGCGTTTTCCTCGACCACTTAGACTTTGCTTGCTGCACCAAACGCGAAGCGCCTTGAAGTGTTCTGCGAGTCGCATGCAGAGTGAGCTGCATGGTACTAAGAACCGTTTGCGAGGCAGGTTTCCACACCTCGTCCACTAAGAGTCGTTTTGTGAGACAGGGTTCGGCACCTTGTACGCACCTTATTTCGCACGGATGACAGCGTCGAAATTATTGACATGTTTTCTGGTGTGGCCATGTCCAGATACAGTAGGGGGGCCTATATAAGGCGGTGTGAATAAGGTGGTCGTTCGAGATAAGGCGGTCAAAAACCTCGGTGCACTATACCGCCTTATATAGGCCCCCCCACTGTACGGCAATGGGTGCTCTATGTCATTTTCTCGTTGGTGCCTTACCATGTACACGTCGGGGTCTTGGCAACGCGCCCTCAGGATATGGTATGGTTTTACACATTGAGTTTTTACAGTAGTACCTGGTGTACTCAGATCATGCATCCTACGAAGAGCCGCTTTTGTGAGGCGGACATTTTTGCATTGGATGACATCGCTGAATTTATTGGGTACAATCGTTTTTGTGTGGCCACTTTCTGATACAGTACCGGGGCGCGGCGTCTTGACAACAACGTGCCTTCAATGTATGGTATGATTTATGGCGTTGTGATCGGGGGAGGGGGGGGTGGGGGTCTACGCCTGTATAGAGTAGGACGTGTTCGTCGTGGGGTTGTGCGCGCCAGCGCCTTTGAGAGTCATGGACTGACTGGAGTGGTGTGGTTGCATATCGGCGCGAAAGCAAGCAGAGCGTGCCCGGCCGCAAGCACACAATATCAAGATTCCCAACTGTATATGTTCGGTTCGCCCGCACCCCCCCCCTCCGAGCGCTGATATTTCCGCCCCTTAACTATGGTTGGTGATTCTTACGGCAGGTGCGAGGTAACGAAACAAGGAATCATTTGGCAGGCAGCAACGCTCGTCAAATAATACAGCCAGAACCATGTCGGAGCAGCAGCCTCCCAAGTGGAACGAGAGGTGGTCGGGCGAGCACAGCAAATCTGTTTTGCGCAAGGTAACCATTGCCGAGAAGGGCTTTAAATGCACGGTCCCGTGGTACGAATTATCAAGTAGGCATGACAGCAGAAGCAGCAGCGTGTCTAAAGCAGCAGGAACAACAACATGAGCAGGAGGATAAGCCGGGACTGTTCGCCTTTGTTTCAGGAGACACTGGTTCATCCCGGTCGTGTAGCTAGGGAGGCAGACTCGATGGCGATTTGTTTTTGCCATCCTGCCTTGTGGATAACGACTCCTTCTTGCGTTACGACCTAAATCTGTGCTTAGTGTTTTTTGCCTTTCATGACGAGCAAAACGACCCACCTGATTCAGCTGGAACTATCACACCAGCACGACCGTTGGTGGTGCTACGTAGCCCATTCTGAACATAACCTCGGCGACATGCATTATCCCCCTTTTTATATACTCCTCGATTTTGACCGACTTGTCTTGAATCTTCATATGTTGGAGGCTTACTCTACACGTGCTGGGTGGCGAGGTGGCTTCGCGTTCTTCTCTGGCCATACGTGGTTTTGATCGTTGTCAGCGCTTCCGGTTTGGACGAGAGGGACGCGATGCCGCCGCGCACCAGCAGCACCGCAGTATATTCCACCGTGAAAAGTGAAAAGGGGAATGTTTACACTGTTTCATTGCCAAGTTCGTCCCTGAATACGGCTGATAGCTCAACTGATTATGTCTATCGATGCACGAGGCGCGCAATCCACGGACCTGGTTTCACTTCTGCGCCACCACCGTGCACAGCGGAAGCGCCAGTCAGGAAAGTTTCCTCTTGGTCGCGAAGCTTGCAGAATGGGCCCAATGTTTGCGACCATCACAAAATACCGCGACAGGCATACACACAAGAAAGGATAATGATCAGGGTTTTCCAAAGATAGCACGAGGTGGGGACCCAGATTCACTACAGTAGTACCCTGAGCGAAGAAAATGGCATGCTTATTGCGCAATTTCTGACTGGTTTAAACGGTGCACACAGGTGCCTCGTGTTCGTAGAGGAATTCTCGCACCTGCCGTAAGAATCACCAACCATAGTTAAGAGCGGAAATATCAGCGCTCGGAGGGGGGGGGTGCGGGCGAACAGAACATATACAGTTGGGAATCTTGATACTCTTGCGACCGGGCACACTCCACTTGCTTTCGCGCCGGGATGCAACCACACCACTCCAGTCAGTCCATGACTCTCAAAGGCGCTGGCGCGCACAACCCCACGACGAACACGTCCTACTCTATACAGGCGTAGACCCCCACCCCCCCCTCCCCCGATCACAACGCCATAAATCATACCATACATTGAAGGCACGTTGTTGTCAAGACGCCGCGCCCCGGTACTGTATCAGAAAGTGGCCACACAAAAACGATTGTACCCAATAAATTCAGCGATGTCATCCAATGCAAAAAAGTCCGCCTCACAAAAGCGGCTCTTCGTAGGATGAATGATCTGAGTACACCCCCTCCGCCCCCAGGTACTACTGTAAAAACCCAATGTGTAAAACCATACCATATACTGAGGACGCGTTGCCAAGACCCCGACGTGTACATGGTAAGGCACCAACGAGAAAATGACATAGTACACCCACTGCCGTACAGTGGGGGGGCCTATATAAGGCGGTATAGTGCACCGAGGTTTTTGACCGCCTTATCTCGAAAGACTGCCCTATTGGAGATAGGGCGGTTGACCGCCCTATTGGGCTTTTGGTGATATCCCAATAAGGCGGTAACCGCCCTATTGAGTGCATACAGACTTTTAATGTACAGCACAGAGCGCCTCTGACCCAGAAATGACCCAGAGGGCCTCACGAAGAGGGATATAATACGTGTGCTCGGAGAAGGAAGGTACAGCGTTGCAGCAGTACCAGTGCTGAACCCAGTAAATATCTGTGGTGTCAAATACTGTACACACCAATGCACAGCAAATCAGACGGATGCACGCACACTTTGCACGTTGAGAAGTATAATATTAATTGAGCTGCGGGCGACAGAGCCCGCCGAAAACACACTCCACCCAGAGAAGATACATACTGCCGTACTGTTGTACGGAGAGGACTCTTTGCTTTGCTACACATTCACAACAGAGCTCCATCCTATTCTACGGCACCGTACTATTGTACTGACTACTGTACTGCACTACAGTGCTCCTCTGTGCCCCCCCCCCTGACCTTGTTGAGGCTCACAAAATTTGCCTCATGTCTGCCTGCTGCACTGGCTTAGAGGCATGCGCTTTGATGAACGACATTCTGGCCTTCTGCAGATAGAAGGAAGCATCGCCATTGCCGCACGCCTCCGCTGCGCTCTCCAGAGAATGGAGGCGAAAGTGGGCCGTGGATAGGGCTGTAGCCGCTCTGAATAAGGCGGTAGGCGCCCTGAATGGGCGGCTACCGCCTTATATAGGGCCCGTTGCTATATAAGGCGGTAGCCGCCCTATTCGCATATTTTGTCGTGTCAAGCCGATTTTGACCGCCTTATCTCGAACGACCACCTTATTCACACCGCCTTATATAGGCCCCCCTACTGTATCTGGACATGGCCACACCAGAAAACATGTCAATAATTTCGACGCTGTCATCCGTGCGAAATAAGGAGCGTACAAGGTGCCGAACCCTGTCTCACAAAATGACTCTTAGTGGACGAGGTGTGGAAACCTGCCTCACAAACGGTTCTTAGTACCATGCAGCTCACTCTGCATGCGACTCGCAGAACACTTCAAGGCGCTTCGCGTTTGGTGCAGCAAGCAAAGTCTAAGTGGTCGAGGAAAACGCGACGGGCTCCGTCATGGTTTTGTAGGGAAGCGAGGGTCCACGGTCATGCGACGGCTGGGGCTCATGGAGCAAGCGCGGCTAGAATTGCCCCCCCGAACAAAGTCGAGGTCTCGCCGCACCCGAGGACGATACGTTCCCATCTCCTGAACATAAATATTCCTATACATCTATAACTCCAACAACCCGAGGACGAAAAAAGACATCCCTTGGGTTGATACCACCTCGTAAGGTGTGGTAACCCCAACCCCACGGGTTGACTGCTGATTTGACTGGCTCCCATAGGGCCAGCGCGCGGCGGGAGTTTCTTCTCGGGGCAACGGCGAGGTCCCAACGCACCCGGGGATGATAACGTCCCATCCCCGCATCATTAGCCCTTCCATACACCTACAACTACAACAACCTGGAGACAAAAAATGAGTTCCCCTGGGTCGATACCGCCCCGCAAGGTGTGGAGACCCCAACCCCACCGGCTAATCGCTGAATTGTCTGGCTCTCATGGAGCCAGCGGGCGGCGAGCGTTGCCCCCTCGGGGAAATAGCGAGATCTTCCCGCACCCGGGGGTGAGAAGGTTTCATCCCCGGATCATAAACCCTCTCATACATCTACAACTCCAACAACCCGGGGACGAAAACGGACACCCCCCGGATCGATACCGCCCCGCAAGGTGTGGAAACCCCAACCCCACAGACTGATGACTTGTTTGGCTGGCTCTCATGGAGCCAGCGCGCGGCGAGACTTGCTCCCCCGGTGTAACGTGGACGTCTCGCCGCACCAAGGGATGATAGCGTCCCACACCCGGATCACAAATCCTTCCATACATCTACAAGTCCAACAACCCGGGGACCAAAACGGAACCCCTCCGGGTCGATACCGGCCCGCACGATGGTTTCCACATGTCCGTTCAGAGTGGTACATCACAGCATGCGAGTACGGCCATACCAGGTACTTCATACTGCTAGTGGGAAGGCAGGGCTAGCGCCACAGGCGGAGCCGTGGCCGTACCGCTAGTGTATCTGAAATTGGGAAGAGTTGCAAAAACAACAGGTTTCGAGTACTACTACCCGATAAAGATATATTCATATATACACCCACTAAATACTCTACCTGCTGTATTAATAGTATTGTTATTATCCTTGACGCCCCGACAATGTGTATACGACAGGAGCTTCAACGTTGCCGAAAGAAGAACAAAACCATCACAGAAACCTAAAGAGCTTATCTGCACAAATATACTACCTCCCTTCTGTGCTACTGTACTTCCGGCTTGATATATCGTTATCGTATCACTATTAATAGTAGCGTGCTCCCCCTCGTGCCTCCTTGCTTTTGGAGAAAACGGGATTTCGAAAATCCGTCATAAGACAGGGCGCAGCAGGGTGTGTCTTATCTTGCATGCGTTATCTGATCCATGTATTAYTTATTGTTATACTCTGTCGTTCCGCAGCTCTGCAGCTCAGGAGTGCTTCGTGCTTACATGTCATGCACATAATATATATTTTCGGTATAACAGGTACCTCTCTGACCGGGAATATAATCAACATTTGTGCATTAAGTTTAACTCGAAATGTTCCTTATATTTAAGTTCAGAGTGGTATGAGTAGTACAAGGTACCCCGCTGTTTCTATCTCTCGTTTTTCATTGTTTGTTCCTTTTGCCAGCTGACAAAAATAGAGCGGGTGTCGGCGGATAAAATAATGTTTCGAGTATGTGCAAAAAAGGCAATTTGGTACATATACGTACAACAGCAGTATTAATAGTACCCTGTATATATTATACCACAAACAGAAAAAGGCCTGCTTTTTTCTTACAGGGGGGACTATGTCTCTAAATATAACGACCGTGTGTATACTAATATCTCGTCAAAACGATCTTTATATATAGGAACAGAGTGGTAGGCAAATAGGGGGTACATATGATAGGGGGGGGGGGTATATTTATGTTTCCCCCCCCATCCCATGTATCGTACGCGCCCTTGTTTTCTCTCTCCCTCTTTAGTCGTAACTCAGATCCGGGGTCACTACGTAAGTAGGCTCTTTTTCTTCTCCTCCCTCCCCACAACGGCGGTACTCGTGCGTGCTTTGCATTTTTATCACGAGAAGATGTCATCACTTCTTCCCTCGTCGACTCGCGCCGAGTTCCACCTGAGATGAAAATTATGAATTCATTGGTGTCTTGAGCAACGTATCATACCAGGTATAGTACACCTACTTGGTACATATAATATATACCTGGTGCCTGGTGGTATGAATTCGTATTCCAGTTGATTTGTTACCCTGTTTTATATATACGAGACGGCAATAATGTAGCGCTTTCTCCAACCATGTATTATATACCACCACCAGCGTAATAAGTGGTAGTAGTTATAGATAGTAGTAGTAGTAGTAGTAGTAGTAGCCCTAGTAGTAGTCGTAGTAGCCGTAGTACGTAGCTAGTACCCGTAGTCCCAGTAGTCAGTAGTCAGTAGTACGCGAAGTAGTAGTCAGTAGTACAAGTACAGTAGTAACCATCTGAGAACGGTATCTTTTTTTTGTGGGTTCTGCCGATGGCTGTACTGAAAGAACCAAGGCGACAATTCACACGCTCGGTTGTGTCCAACAATGCCTGAGTGAAAATGAAAATTCGCGTTCGCGTCGATTTTTATATTTTTCAGTTTTGCTTTAGTTATAGCTTGAAAGGCTATTTTTGGTAAGGATTGCAAATGGCCAATTTTCAATATATTTAATTTCGGCTGGCTCAGGAAACCATATTATAGACCCGATATTGAAAATGTGTTCCCGCAGGATTGTGGTGATTAGCTATACGATCATCATACAAGTTGTATTGTAGTAAAATATCCATTTTTGATGGCGCTGAAAAATVTTTCCGTTTGGGGTTAATTCCTACTGTCAGTAAGGAAAAAAACCGAAAACGGAAAAATTTTCAGCGCCATCAAAAATGGATATTTTACTACAATACAACTTGTATGATGATCGTATAGCTTGTCAACACAATCCTCCGGGAACACATTTTCAATATCGGGTCTAGAATGTGGTTTCCTGAGCCAGCCGAAAATAAATATATTGAAAATTGACAAATTTGAAATCCTTACCAAAAATAGCCTTTTAAGGCTATAACTAAAGCAAAACTGAAAAATATAAAGATCGACGCGAACGCGAATTTTCATTTTCACTCAGGGCATTGTTGGACACAACCGGCGTGTGAATTGTCGCCTTGGTTCTTTCAGTACAGCCATCGGCAGAACCCAAAAAAAAAAGTACCGTTCTCAGATGGTTACTACTGTAGTAGTAGTAGTCGTAGAAGCAGTAGTAGTAGTAGAGTAGTAGTAGTAGTAGTAGTATTAGATAGTAGTAGTAGTCATATTAATAGTAGCAGTGACGCGATGTATTCTATGGCAAAAGGAAAGTGTGACTACTCTGCGATGTCGAGGGTGTGTGTGTAGTTTCTTCACATTAAACCTTCCTTTCTGCCCGTCGACATCCAGCACACCCAGTGTCCGTGCCGATTCTTCATCCTAAAAAGGTACCAGTTCTGTGGTAACAAAACTACGACACAGAGATACTACGCTCATAACGAAACAAGGAATCATTTGGCAGGCAGCAACGCTCGTCAAATAATACAGCCAGAACCATGTCGGAGCAGCAGCCTCCCAAGTGGAACGAGAGGTGGTCGGGCGAGCACAGCAAATCTGTTTTGCGCAAGGTAACCATTGCCGAGAAGGGCTTTAAATGCACGGTCCCGTGGTACGAATTATCAAATAGGTATGTATGACAGCAGAAGCAGCAGCGTGTCTAAGGCAGCAGGAACAACAACATAAGCAGGAGGATAAGCCGGGATTGCTCGCCTTTGTTTCAGGAGACACTGGTTCATCTCGGTCGTGTAGCTAGGGAGGCAGACTCGATGGCGATTTGTTTTTGCCATCCTGCCTTGTGGAGAACGACTCCTTCTTGCGTTACAACCTAAATCTGTGCTTAGTGTTTTTTGCCTTTCATGACGAGCGAAACGACCCACCTGATTCAGCTGGAACTATAACACCAGCCCGACCGTTGGTGGTGCTACGTAGCCCATTCTGAACATAACCTCGGCGACATGCATTATCCCCCTTTTTATATACTCCTCGATTTTGACCGACTTGTCTTGAATCTTCATTTCCTCTACGAACACGAGGCACCTGTGTGCAACCGTTTAAACCAGTCAGAAATTGCGCACATAAGCATGCCATTTTCTTCGCTCAGGGTACTACTGTAGTGAATCTGGGGTCCCCACCTCGTGCTATGCTTTGGAAAACCCTGATCATTATCCTTTCTTGTGTGTATGCCTGTCGCGGTATTTTGTGATGGTCGCAAACATCGGGCCCATTCTGCAAGCTTCGCGATCAAGAGGAAACTTTCCTGGCTGGCGCTTCCGCTGTGCACGGTGGCGGCGCAGAAGTGAAACCAGGTCCGTGGATTGAGCGCCTCGTGCATCGATAGACATATCCAGTGAAACTATCAGCCCGTATTCAGGGACGAACTTGGCAATAAAACAGTGTAAACATCCCCCTTTTCACTTTTCACGGTGGAATATACTGCGGTGCTGCTGGTGCGCGGCGGCATCGCGTCCCTCTCGTCCAAACAGGAAGCGCTGACAACGATCAAAACCACGTATGGCCACGAGAAGAACGCGAAGCACACCTCGCCACCCAGCACGTGTAGAGTAAGCCTCCAACATTAGTGGGGGACGAAGTTGACACCTCCACTTGTTGGATATTAAACGTGCCGCAAGACCGAGCGACTATGCACACGTCGATGTCGCTTTCGCTGGAGCGCAGGTGAATCCCACCCTGTTTGCAAAAGCCAACAAAACGTCATTTTTTGTCGCCTTTGCCGGCTCGGCACCCCTCATCCAAAGCGCACCCCCCCCCCCCCCAACCCTTTCGCTGTACTTTCCCGCCTCCGTCTCAGCCAAATCGACGAGTATCTTCGACAAATTATGTGGTTGGATGCGTCAAGGTAAGTTGGAAGTGCAAAGGGAAAACACGAAGTGGAAGCATAACAAGCAACGCATGGTGTTTGTAGTGGTTATAGAAGTGAGGCCTAGACTTTGGGGAGCATAACTTATCGTGCGGAGGTACTGATACTGGCTGCTGTGCCCTCCGGCATCGTAGGCATCCACGCTGCGTTAGGGGGGGGGCTGATATTGGTGCTGCACAGTATCCCGGTAGGTAATACCGATCATGCCCTGGTGCAAAAACAACATGTATGTATATGAGGTCAGTACGATTTATTTACCCTTTGCTTACATCAGAGAGTGCACCTCAAACCGAGAAAGCGTACAGCAGAGAGTAGCGGAACAGTCCTGCAACCGCCCTTCTCCCCGAACTCATTCTACCGCCGGGAGCTGCTGTTGTTCCTTTGTCGTACATGACGCCTCGAGTAGATAGGTAACGGTTTTGGATTGCGCACAGTGAGCATTGAAACGCGACCAAAGCGCGCCTATGGTACCACTCTGCGGCACGATGCGTATATATATATAACCTCCAGTGAAAATAAAGCCCAACTCAACCCAGGCAGTGCTACGTAGGCGATTGGTGTTCGCCCATCGAAGCCATTGAGCCACTGCGGTAATCGGGCGGATGGAATTTTGTTGGCGCGCTTGTCCGCAGACTCTGATTCGAGCGACGAGTTCGAAGGGGACCAAGGGCTTCGCGCGATCAGCAAGGTCGGCGAGTTCCGAAACTGGGCCGCTACGGTTCAGACAGCCCCTGCCAAGGTGCTGCGGCCGAAGTCTGTGGAAGATGTGCTGAGGGCTCTTCAAGATGTAGGTGGAGGCGTCGAGTGTGTGGGGTCAGGCGTTTACGGCTCGTGCTGTGGTTGCGCCTCTTGCTGAGAGACAGCGTCTCCGTTGGCAAGCGCGTTGCCTGTACAAACGAGTTCGCGGGGTCCCAGTGTCGTTTCCTCACTTGAAACAATCCAACCGCATCAACGGCGTGGTCGTCTGAAAGCTGTGTCTGCTCCTGTTGTATGTTGGGTGTTGCGGAGGGATTTATCGGTGTTCCCTTGCTGACATGAACTCTACACCGAAGTTGAAGACAACCCACTCACCGACGTTCTTGTGCAGCCGATACACTGGCGCTTGGGTCGGGTAGGAGGCCAGGGGCATGACGAGGCAGCTGTGGTCAGTGGGTTTACCTGGGGGAGAAAAACGCACGAGGAGCCGGCCACTTTCCGGCCACTTTCCCAGCGCTTTTTAGCTTTCTTTTCGGCTTGTGACGTCCATCAAGCGCTTGTCGGTGCCGGGACTGTCCACTTCTAGTACCTAACCTCTCTTTCAAACCTCCTCCGCGCTCTTGCAGCGCTAGCATTAGTATTGTTGTTCGCCGTTTTTCCGTACAAACGTTTCTCTTCCGCCGTGTAGGTGTGCAAAAAACGATATATGCAAAGTCGACGACCGGAAGAGGGGAGTGGTGGTGTTAACTCTAATGAGCCATGGAGTTTCGTGACGCAGGGATCGGAGGCAGTCGATCGAAATCGCTTGATCCGCGTTTTGTGGGTTGGCTCATGAACGCAAGGACAGCATTTGCATACAGCCAGGAACTGAACATCACCTAACTGAAAAAAAGTCCCGATAAAGCCCTC
The DNA here is from genome assembly GCA_008828725.1 of Saccharina japonica. Lineage (NCBI taxonomy): Eukaryota > Phaeophyceae > Laminariales > Laminariaceae > Saccharina > Saccharina japonica. Next base: position 189,729 of record MEHQ01002261.1, on the reverse strand, counting down.
AGATAGAATAGCTCTACGTCGACGGCTTGTCTTTTGCACTTCTTCAGTAAGAGCGCATCACGAGTCGTACTGTAACCCGAGTGTCTCTTGTCGTGCGTGACGCGTGTGTTCATGCCTGCACAGGCCAGGGGGATGGGTCACCCGCCTAGAATTCGGTGCATGGGCTCTAGCCACTCGTGGACCCCACTGTTCGCCGACGACGGTGCCTGGCTATTGGACACCAGCGGCATGAAGGACATCGTCTGGAGTGCTACCGACCATCCCACCCAGGTGACTGAACGCCGCCGCCTATGGTACTGCTCTATGCGTGGAACGTTCGTGCTGAAAAATCGCGGTAGAATTAAAATAAGCACATTCACGTTTCTTCGCGGCAAAGTCCGAATAACGAAACAAACTTATCCGAAACATTGGGTCTGAGCTGCACAGTCCGCAGCCATACTGAAGAAGCCAATGAAAAGATTTGGCACGGCTGTGACAGAGGACCCCATTACCTACCCTTGGCCCCGAGTTTTTCCTGCGCGGGTCCCGTGAGTTCATGTTTGGCCATCGGTTCGCCCGTCAACCACCCGGTCCTTAATTTCCTTTGCCGCGGCTTCGGAAAATCCCAAAAACGCTGTTTCTATGACCAGGTGACCGTCGGACCCGGCGTCACCGGCGGCGAGCTGGCGACGTTCTGCGACTCGAAAGACCGGTGAGTCGAACGGTACCGAACTATTGACACCGGTCCGTTGACGCCGGCTATACCACCACAAAGGAGGGGTTAATGTGTTTTCTTGCGCGATCGAGGGACAAACAGCCACACCACGTAGTACACGCGGTCCACGCGTCGCCGGCTGCCTTAACCTTCACGCTCGTTTCGTGGGCGTCTTATACGTTGTGCAGGGGGGTGTGGAGGGGCATGTTCTTGCCGTCCGATGTTATCCTGGACACAGTCACCTACGGGGGCGTCGTTAACTCAGCCTGCCATGGCGCCGGTAGAACTCAGGTAAGCCGTTGGTGTTCTCGCTGCAACGCGGTGCATACTTCGTCAGGCGCATAAGTACTGCTGTAACGGCTGCATAATCGAAAATACCGAGATTGTGTCGCTTTGGGCTTGCTGCATGTATGGCGGGGTTGGGGTATAGCTTGTACGCTCTTCAGGGCGTGGGATGCTACATGCCTAGGCACAGCGCGGCGGCTCTGCGCCTTCCCAACCAGTTATCAGGTACCATGTACAGTACCCGGAATGTTGTTAGTCTATGTGTGTCTTGCTTGAAATGATTGGCTATTTCCGCAGAGCGTGATCGTACCAAGGTCGAAACTCTCTCGCCTGTCGGGAAAAAGAGACTATTGCAGCCATTATTGCGGAAGCGCTATTTTTAAGTGGGTACGGCAGCGGTGTAACGCTTTCGTCGCGGCGCGTGTACTAAGGTTGGCCACTTGGCACTGCCAACAACTCTGAGCTTCGTTGCAACGACCGCGACCTACACCATTCGGAGCTAATCCTCCTAGCTGTGCCTGCTGGTGTTAATTCGCCTGCGATGCGGTGCCGTTCCATCAGACTGTGTGTGACTACGTCGTCAAGACCAGCATAATCAAGTGGGACGGTACACGTGTGAACCTCGCCAGAGAAGAAGACCCCGAGGGCTTCGCGAAGAAGATTGTTCACTTCGGTCTCCTGGGAGTTACCGTATGTGAGCTACCAACAGAGAACATATGGTGGAACCCAACTATTGGACAGTGGTCACGGTTCACATGTTCGATAATTATGTCCTGGTTTGACCCCGCGGCGATATCGGAACCGGTTTTCCCCGCCTTCTTCGTGAGATACTCACTCGTGCTCCTGTCCTAGGCGCCATGCAAACGTACTCTACGATTGTTTACCCGTTTGTGTCGCCCTACGTTTCCACACTCTGTGCGCCCGCAGCGTTAACCTTCCAGTTGGACGACGCACGAACGGCCGTCCGGGTGATCGACCACAAGTGCCGCGCGAGGGAAATCTTCCTGGAACGGGGGCAGTCTCCGGGGCAGGAAGAGGGCACCAACCCGTTGCTGGAGCTGTGGGACGCCAACTACGCAGTGGAGATCTTCTACTTTGCCGCCTCCAGCCTGGAAATCACCGACGTCCTTAGGTGAGGGGGGGAGGTGGGCAACGTTGACCTTCCTTTATGTAAAAGGGCCGCGTGGTGCCTTCGATTACATTTGCAGTGTGATTCGCGTCATTATTATGAGTGGGTTCACAGCCCATTCTGCACAATCGTTGTGGTGGTGGTGGTGATGATGGTGGTGGTGGTCGTGATGGTGGTCGTGGTCGTGGTGGTCGTGAGGATGGTCGTGGTCGTAGTCGCGGTCGTGGTGCTGTTTGTGGTTTTGGCCATAGTCGTGGACAATCTCATGGTCGTGGTCGTCGTCACCACCATCGTTGTCGTCGTTGTCGTCGTCGTCGTCGTCGTCGTCGTCGTCGTCGTCGTCGTCGTTCGCGTCGTGGGCATTGCCGTCGTGGTCGTGGTTGTGGTCGTTGTGGTCGTCATCGTCCTGGTCGTGGTCGTCAGGCTCGTGGTCGTGATCATCGCCGTCGTCATGGCCATAGTCGGTGTGGCCGTCGCGGTCATAGCCGTCATCGTCGTGGCCTTCGTCACCATTGCGGTCGTGGGCGCGGTCGTGGTCGTCGTTGTCGATCACCCACGCAATGCAACCTCCATCGTACCCATCGCGACCCTCGTACCAGCAAATGTTGATACGTTACTTAACTTCTGCGATGCAACGAGAGGGGATCATTGCGTTGCCATCGCCTATTCGGCCACGCCATCCCCACGGCCTTGAGGCTGAACTGTTTGACGGTGTATGTAGTATAGCAGCGCATGGTAAACACTTTAGTCGGTGGCCTCAGTCCACCAGCGCTGCACTAAATCATACCAGTACGATCTACGGCTGTCGCACGAGTATCTCCCTCCTGCGTTCTCCCGCCCCACTATAGCGAAAATCGCTTTCACGAAAAATAAACAAGGATTGGAGATTCAGACATGTGGGTGTCTAAGTCTTGGAAACGTTTTTTTGCGGCAAGACGTGAAAGCCAAGACACAGATATATGAGTATCGTGTGTGTTGGCGAACGGGGTTTTCTTCTTTGCGCCTGATGATTTCGTTGGTCTAAGCACTTGTCGTCGAATAATAGCGAGCATCTATCGTATGTACCCCGCTCAAGCGCTGTCGGCCGCCGACATCATACGTATCCTGGTGCTCGATTGCCGCGTTGTGTCTGCCCAACCACCGCTGCGTACGTGTTGCCTGCATCCGCATGGGGAGTGCTGTATCACGTTTTGCTTCGCTCAGGAACACACATGTGTGTTCTGCTGGGCGAGATATTCGACGCTCCATGCCCGTGCCTACTGAGCCCCCTCCTGTTCCGGTTACTGTTGACACCGCCCAACAGCAAAGAGTTCGAGGACCAAACGTGGGACGAGTACAACGATATCTGCGCCGTGAAGAAATTTAAACGGACAAGCAACGCCATCGGCAAGGTAAATCAGAACACGCCAACAAGTTCGGCTGCCTGCAGCCCAATTGTTTTTTGAAGGTGTGCACGTTATTGTGAACTACCTGACAGAATGAGTACGCAACCCAGGTGGTTTGACACAAAACGTAGCCGATTGCGTGTGGTTCATCGCCCACAAAGCCTCAGAGCTTCCGAGAAACGATGCCCTCAGTGGACCGTCATTTTCACTTTCCGAAACTTGTGACGACAAGGGTGTATTATGTACCTGTGATTGTATTCAGCACGAACTACCAACACACGCTACGATAATGATATACCTCGTTTTGCCTAGGCTCCTCATCTGAGCCTATCCCAAACACTGATTTTGAGCAATATGAAAGCTGCTACCCTGTGAACCATGACACGGTCTAGGTGTATAGCGAATATGATCTAGTAATCTGGAATCCAGAAACGAGGGGACACCAGCAGGGTGAACCCTTTTAGGAAAAGCCACATTGTTGTGCTCAAAGAGAGTTGTTGAGCCCACTCCGCGGGAGACAGCGCACCTCGACAACAGCGCAAGAGGAACAGCGGCGAGGGGGGGTGTCGGTGACGCAGGCGCCCCCGTTGGTGGCAAGTCAGTTCCAGGTTCCAGATGCGTGCCTACCCTACCAACAGTGGCAGCACGTTTCGAGATGGTACAGGACGTGGTGATCTTCTGTGTCGCCTTCCACACAATGACTCGGAATCCTCGCAAAGATATAAGGCCCGAGAAAACAAGTTTTGGGCCTTATATTCTCATCGTTCACACCAAGAAAAAGAGCTTGTCCGAACACATTTGCTGCCTTCGTTCCAAATGCGTGCCTACCCTACCAACAGTGGAAGCACGTTTCGAGATGGTACAGGACGTGGTGATCTTCTGTGTCGCCTTCCACACAATGACTCGGAATCCTCGCAAAGATATAAGGCCCGAGAAAACAAGTTTTGGGCCTTATATTATCATCGTTCACACCAAGAAAAAGAGCTTGTCCGAACACATTTGCTGCCTTCGTTTGAGATGCATCGTCGTTGGCTGGAGTTGCTGATTATAACAGCACTACCAAACACTATCAAGGGGGGGGGGTACACTTCATCTTATAAATACTGTCGATTGTACCAGCGCTGCTAGGCATGACGCAAGGGCAAGAGACACGCCGACTCAGGAGACACAGGCTCCAGAAGTAGGGGGGGAGGCAGTCCAGGGCTCGCCTTTAGCACACCGTCGGGGGGGGCGATTGACTGATGCTTCCTTCCTCGCCTACGTCCCTTTTTTTCTCTGAATACCCCTTCTTACATCCGGTTACAGGACGACGACTCGTTCTTCGGAATCGACCAGAAGACGTCGACGAGGTTCGACCGCAACTTCAGCATATCCGATTTCCTCAAGATCAACCTCGGGACCGAGGTGGCTCTTCCCCTGGTGAGCTGTTGGAGATGTGGAACCGTCCGGTCTTTAGTCCAGCCGTGAAAGGCAGCCCATCCGCGACGAAAATACGACAAATGCTGTTGAGAGGAGAGTCGTTGGTCGCCTTGAGATCCACCGGCGCGGTTACTCCCGCTCCGGCTTATCTTGAGGTCAACAGGAAACCACGTAGAGTATGGAAGAGGAAGGCAGTTGCGAGCGTACGTGCCAGCATGCTAACGGTCCGTTCACCCTATTGCGTACTGTCTATCCGCTCGGGTTTGGCTACGTCGGCATGACTTCACACCGACACCTGGAATATGCGCGGGAAAACCCTGTCGCCGGCGACGGTAACACTCTAAGCACCAAGCCAGCCGCAGGCCGGCGGCATCACTCGCTAGAGCAAAGCCCGGGAAAGGATCCGGACGGAACATTAACGCGGCCAGACGCGCTCGGGAAAGCCGGCAACTAACCCTGTGACAACCCCAAACCTTCGATGACAGACAAACCCAAAACCTGGCAAACCCTAAACCCCGAGCGGATCGTGTTGGACTACAGCTGTGGACTTCTTACTGATCACTCTTTCCCACCCCCTTGTTGGCGGTGTTGCGATCCGGGAACAAGGCGGGCATCGTGCCCATGGGCTATTTGCCCCTCCTCCTGTGTTCGTGTGTGTGTTTTGGTATTTGTTTGCTTTGTTTGTTCGTTTATGTGTTGGTTAGTAATGTTGTTTTTGCTCACTGTTATTTCTCGCGAATTCGGGATATACGTGATATAACCCGTCCTCGCTCATGGCGACGGGAGAAACACAGCCCGCTAGGGATGTCAGTTCACGCTTATCTCGTTGTCTGACTTTCCCCCCCTAATGCAGGTGGCAGAGTACGGCGACAAGCCTGCGCTGGTGTCTCTGTATTCCAAGGCGGCTGCCCTTGCCTTCGAGCCGGCGTTCAAGACCACTGGAGAGGTCTCGTACGAGACGTCCCTCGGGCAGGTAAACCAAACGAGCACGTGACTAATATTGCGGTACGGTGCCTTCAACGAGCTTGCGTTTCGAAAGCTATTGCGATACTTTGAGTGGGTAGGGGGGGGGTGAAAGTGAGCGAATTATTCCGCGCGCTGTATCTTCCATCTGCTGCTATGCAGCAGTGATTTCTTTATTTGTTGTTATGAGGAGGCAGGACTCGTCTTGCATACTGAGACACTTCGAGTCATAATTATGTCGTGGTCCTCGCCCCGGACGGAGCCATGCTACGATAGAGGTATGTAGATCCTTAGCCCGAACTCGTCGGAACATCCCTCTTGTGTTGCAATTTTGTTCAATCCTAAACTTAGGGCATGGGATTGGACATCGGGTAGTACTTTGTTTCCCATCCAGAATCCGTTTTGGGGTTGAGGAATAGAGCTCCTCCAGTGACTATTCTCAGAGAAAACATGTTGCACCTTTACCAAAGCATGCGTCAACCTAGCCCCTGAACTCCTTGAAAACGTGCCGCATACGTCTACCTCCCCCCCCCCTCCTTATCCTTGTATGTCCCTATCTCCGTCCCTACGCCGACGCCACTGTGCGTGGGGACACCATGGTTCTGCACAGATAGAGCTAGAGCTGTCGTGAAGAGACGAGCCAGAGGTTCTACCGTTTGTCTAACGGGGCCGCGACTAAACACGGTAACCACGGTCTCCCCTCTCATCCGACACCCGTCTAATGTATTGCGACTGATTCTCTAAAACGTGATGACTTCTCCCGTTCAAGGTACTCGGTAAGTGACACAACTTCCCTATTCCACCGCCCCCCCCCCCCCCCCCCCCCCCCCCCCCC